>CABHPP010147195.1:0-45308 GCA_902168425.1 Peromyscus attwateri
AATGGTGCTGGCATAACTGGATATCAACGTGCAGAAGGCTGCAAATAGATCCATATCTATCACCGTGCACAAAACTTAAGTCCAAGTGGATCAAAGACCTCAACATAAATCCAGTTACTCTGAACCTGCATGATGATTTTATAATAAAGTTTTAATAATTGAAAGTGGAAAAGATTAGAAGTTATGTACATCTGCTTTATGAATTGTTTCTTGAATTTGTTGTCCTATGAGAAATCTAGAATCTGAGATTGGAGTAAGAATAGTAGTCAGATTACCTCTGAGAATACTTAATGTGGAGATCAGTTCTTGTTGGGTAGGACTACTCTTTTGTCACACGGCAAGAAGCTGAGCTAAGTGATGAGAAACACAGTGTCTCAACAGTCAATGGCCAGGATAGAGTCCCCAAACTAGTTCTATGAACCCATCATTATTCAGACATTAAACCCAGCCAAGGAAACAATGTCTTAAAAGTTAAATAATACCTTGACTAAAAATAAAATTAAGAAGTAGGAAGAGGAGGAGAAAATGTTACATTGGTAATCTGATGAACATAGATGTATAAACTTTCAGCAAAAAGTTAAAGGGCCTCTACAATGAAAAGCACAAAATTAAAAACAAATGATTAAAACATAAAATGTGAAAGACTTCAAGTGTTGATGAAGTGGAAGAATCAGTTTTGGCAAAACGTGCATATAACTCAAGGCAATGTAAAGATTCAAGGCTATCCCAAGTGAGAGGCCAATATTAGTGAATGAAATCCAACAGAACATCAAAAATCAAGTCACTAGGGTAAAGTTAGATTTGCTCCCAAATGCTAGTGTGTTTTAAAATTTGAAGTTTAATAGATACATTACATCACATCAAAATGAAAAGAATGAAGCATAGGGCCATCACAATAGATGCAGAATAAGCATCTAGTAGTACTTTACTTTATGGGAGAAACTCTGAAAAGATTAGGTACTACAAAAAAACTTATTCACAATAGTACTGGGAATCTTAGCAGGGCAACGAAGCCAAAAAAAAAAAAACCACAGAGTGAGAAAGAACAGAAGCCAAATCATACTTACAGATGACATGACTAAAATTTGTAAATTCGGTTAAATTCAGTATAAAAAATTTGACATACAAAAAAATAATTTTCACACAATAATGAACTTGCTAAGCATTGCCATTCACAATAACAACAACTAAATGCATAGGAACACTAGGATTTAACCAAAAAGTTAAAGGGCCTCTACAATGAAAAGCACAAAATTAAAAACAAATGATTAAAACATAAAATGTGAAAGACTTCAAGTGTTGATGAAGTGGAAGAATCAGTTTTGGCAAAACGTGCATATAACTCAAGGCAATGTAAAGATTCAAGGCTATCCCAAGTGAGAGGCCAATTATATTACTCTCAGATAGGGAAAAAGTGTCTTAAAACTCCCGTGGACCATGAAACACTGGCTAGACAAAGAGAGCTTGAGACTGAAGAGGAAACCATCACAATGTATGATCTTGGTCAGAGTACAGAACTGCAGTAGACAGCACCATCCTGGTACAAACACTACCAGGACCCACTGGAACAGAATAGAGGGTTTAGAAATAATTTCACATAGTAATAGCCAGCTTCTTCTTCTTCTTGACAGAGGCACCAAAACGTACTTTAGATAAAGAGTGATCTTTTCAAAAAGTGGCATGAAAGAATAACATAACCTCTGTTTCTCATCAATTAAAAAAACAAACTCACAGTGAATCACTGGAAATAAAAAAAAACGAAGCCATTAAATTAAATACTACATAGATATCAGTTTTACTGGCAAGTGTTCATTGCAATGAGTCACTGGTGTGGCTCAAGGCCTCTGGTTTCTGGTACACCATCATCACTGGATCCTCACCAGAACTCCTCTGGGATATCCTGTGTCTGCCAAGAGTCTTAGAGATCTTGCTGGTGTCTTTCCACAGGACCAGTCCCTTCACCAGTTCCAGTAGGTTTTAGATGCAGTAGATGTTAGAGTGGGTCAACCCAAAGCCCAGCTGTGGGCCTGGGTGGTAGCCAAGCTGGTCAGTCTGGTCCCCTGGGGCCACCCACTTCAGACGAGTGGGTGCGATCAGCTCCCCTACATGCATGAAGATGGTACAAAGTAAGTCCCCAGGTTACTTATGTAATCACTTGGTAAAACGAAGGTGTTATCACTTCAAGGGTTGAGAGCATCACTAAGTGCCGCACTTTCTGCTAGCAGGTTTTTAGTTACAGGGATACAATAATCATGCTAGTTTTCTTTTTGAAAAATACAATGATTTTCAAACAGCCTTTGTTTAATTCTTTATTCTCAACTTACTTGATTTTTACAGTAATTTTAACTTGAGAAATTTTTTTCCATCACAGACTAAAACAGGACTTGTATTTAGCAATATTAAGCTTATGCATTTTTACTATTTCTGAAAGTGGAAGCACAGTTTGAATCTGGAAGACATAGTCAAAATATTAATGAATTTCTCCTACTTAGTATGTGTAAAGTTTTATTTCAACTAAGTTTGAAGTGCTTTACAAGCACAATTTCATTATTCCTCATCATAGTTTTCATACAAGTTATGAAAACTGTTCTAGTTAAAAAAAAGATAATGTCTAGACTTCAATTTTAGTGGATTACCTTAATATCATGACTCTAACTATCTGAGTAAGAATCCTGTTTGTCAAAAGTAATGAGTGCCCCCTGGAAGCTGACGGCAGATTATTACCATTACTCAAATTTATGTGATCAGCCTTCTCCATCCAGACTCGTTTTCAATGATAGGTAAATTAATAACAACCCTTGCATTTGTGTTCTTCTTCAAGCTTTCTGCAGCAGAAAAACAGTGCCTTATACTATATTCTGAAGATGATAGAATGACCCTATAATTCTTTGGGATCATTGTGAAATAACAGTTTATTTGTACCTCTCAGACAAGACACTGTCAGCAATCCACAGTGAAAAAAAAAAAAAAAAACACTGCATAATTCCAAAGTCAAATTAGATTCAGAAGAGAAAAAGAAAAGTATGTAAAAATGGCTTTGAAAACAGATATAAAGAGCTAAAAGATAATATTAGAAATTAGATAGTAATATTTTTAAAATCATTAATGATAATTTTAAACCAATGGTTATTAGTTGACTGTATAAGAACTATCTACTTGTTAACTAACCTCCATTTTGCATTCATTCAAAGGTGTCATTGAGCCAGCATTGATTTGTTATATAAAGATGCACAGAGATATTTAAGGGAAACACTTAGTACACTGTCTGGCATGTACTGACCATGTGCATTTTGAATGCTATGGTTGATTTTTCTCCTGAAACTATTAGTCCATTTGGTAGTGCAAGGAATAGTTATGGGATTAGTTGTCTACCCTGGGTCCATTTCTACAATGGAAGGGAAGTATTCCCCTCAGGAATGTTGAAGGAGCATCAGAAATTTGAGACTGTGTATCCAAACAAAAGAAATAAATAGAAGATAAACTGAGAAGGGAGACGAAAAGGCAGAAAGGAAGGAACAACAAAATTAAAGAAGATTATGGTAGCAATACAGAAAAAAAATTATGAGAATGAAAGAAACAGATGGACCCTGAGTATTCTTTGAACAACTGTTGGAATATAGAGAGTTCATAAAATAATAATGCTTTCATTATTATTATCTATATTCTCTCTGTGTATGTGCTGTGCATTGAGTGAGTGTGTGTGTGTGTGTGTGTGTGTGTGTGTGTGTGTGTGTGTGCTGTGCATTGGGTGAGTGTGTGTACATGCAGTCTTATGCTTGCCGAGGTACCCGTGTGGAGTAATGAAGATAGGGTTCTCTTCTGTTGCCTTGTGGGATCCAGGGAAGGAGCACAGGTCCTTGGATCTCAGTGTGAGCATCTTTATCTGTGTAAGTCATCTTCAGGGCCCTACTTTGATGTTTGATAAAGGAGAAGAAATACACTCAGAAGGTTGTATTATTGCCTGACATTTCTAGTGCTGATAGCCCTGAAGATAGGTTTCTTAGTATGACTTCATAGACTGCAAAATATTATATATTTAAAAGCTCTATTGGGTTATTATAAACAATATTAGTCACATGAGAGCTGAAGACATGCTTTTCATTGAGAAATAAATCTAAAGAAGAAGATTATTGCTATTATTTGGTGATACATGGTTAAAAAGAGATTTTATAGAGTACAAATACAAAAAATTGGAGTTTACTTGAAAGGTGATACATTATGAAAACATAACAATAATTCAAATTTGTGAGTCTTGCATGTGAGTATTTTCTTCATTTCTTTGAAAAAATGTCATCTACTTTTACAGGAAATGAATTCATTTTAGATATGTTTTTGCATTTTATTTCTCATCACATAATTTAATATTCTAACATTTATCACAGTAACTTCATTTGCAAAGTTGAAAGTAACGGAGGCAGTACTTACAAGTGAGTATATACTCACTACACTACGTAAGGCAAGAATTTGATTGATTTTTAAAAAAATGCTGCTTCTAAATCTATTTTTTTAACCCTAATTTAATTCTTCATATATTTAAATTTCTACATGTTATATATTGACTGAGTGATTTTGTTTTATTGGCATATCTTAAAGGAACAGTCAGAAATGAATTGAATAAGTATTGTTTCCCTTTGAGTAAATAATTAGACAAAAATTGAATGAAGTCAACAGAAATGATATCAGACAAAAATGAGGATGTGTACAGTCAGTACTAATATCATAGGAAGACTTTAAGATAACTCCTGGAAACCAAACTCATGCTGTGACACTTTCAATCATATATATATATATATATATATATATATATATATATATATATATATATATACTGGATTTAGACCTTTGGTGGGAGTGATTTTGTTTTATTTTCTGTAATTAAATGTCCTCTGCATGCTGTTCTTGTAGGCGTATTTGAGAAAACAGTGCTAGTGTTAGTTCTTTATGGTCGAGGATCACGTGTACAGAGCAAAGAAGGCAATTTAAGACTGAGGGAAAAAACAAAAACAAAAAACAAACAAACAAACAAACAAAAAACAAGGAAAGTACTGCACACCTCTTACTTCCTGTCAGAACATAGTCCAGGAATGGAGTCATGTGAGAAGAATCTGCTTGCTTGTGAAAACACTCTAAAGAAAACAAGAGTCTTGTGACCTCAGTCTCTTCAAAACACAGAATTCTTCTTGGAATGTGTTCTTGTGCTCCTCCAGGTGTAGCAGGTAGGAGAGAGTTTACTTCAAATTACTCATTATTGCTTGCCGATGCCATTCATTCGGTGTTGTTGGGGCAACAGTTCCTAATATATTTCTCTAGAGCAAACTACCCCTAATCTTATTTGAAGTGAGAATTCTGGGTTTTGTTTTTATTTGTGTTTGTGTATCAGCATTGCACAGAAACTGCTAACCCTGGCTAAGATACAAAACAAAGTAAGAGGCAGAGTGCCCACCTTAGCTCTCATTTATGGAGAGATTCCAAAACCAATTATCACACATTTGGTTTTAAAAAATAGTTAATGAGCCACATAAAACTCCAAGGGTGTCTGAGGATTATAGTTATTATCTTTCTGTAACTAGTAAAATTATGTTCTTATGGTAGAAGGTAAACTGACTGTATAAGAGAGAGCTAGCCATAATTTTATTATAGTAATTGTGCTCAAAAGGGAAAGAGAAGATACAGAGGGAAAAAAAAAACACAGTAAAAAACATATTGATAATGTGCATCCTTGCATGAACAAATATTTAGATATCTATATGGCAGAAGTCAATCAGACATTCAAAAGGGAAGATCAATTAAAGATATTAGGTCAAGTCTTACTTTAAGAGAATTTTTTAATGCACAGTGAGCACACATGCTAACAAATAATTTGTGATGAAACAGGAAAGAACTGACTTCCAGCCAGTGTGTCCTCATAGAAATGAGTTATAGTTGGGGACAAAAGGCATTGTCAGAACAGGCGCGAGAGCAATGTAATAGAGCAAATTCCTTAATATTCTGAAGGTAGTAAAGAATTGCATTGAGAATTTCATTCCTGATTTCAATTCAATTGATAGGTATTGAATTCTAAAGTAAAGAGAAATTAGATGCCTGGATGAGGAGAAATAAGTTAGGGTTGTGTAGAGTGGCTTCCTCTCCTAGGAGGATATTTTCAGGATAAATCTGCCATCTGAATGGAAGACAAAGGCAGGGAGGGACAGAGGGAGAGAGGACACCTCTCAGCTCAGTGCAAGAAACATTCAAATTCTCTAGGCAACTTCTCAGTCCATTTTGAAGAGGAAGTAAAATAAGCACTAAAACTGCCAAGTACTGGATTTAGACCTTTGGTGGGAGTGATTTTGTTTTATTTTCTGTAATTAAACCTGTTTACTCATTTTCTAGAATTTTGCAGCAGGTATAAAAGCAATTTAGGAAAATTTAATTGTACTGAATAAACTTAGAAGGATGAGATTTGTTATTAATTGTCATTCAATTGTTTTATTTGCATATCATGATGGTCTTATCTATTTCCCAATTAGTTCCTGTTCTTTTTAGATATCAAGTGATTTCAACAACAAAAAGCCTCCATGTATTTTATGATGGGTTTGGTAAAAGTGCCTGATCTAGCAGATAATTACACATTCCAAGACAATTTTATAGCCTTTTATTTCATAGCCCGTGAAGTTCAATATTTTGTGAATTTTATAGTCCATGAAATAAGAGCTGGTATAGCAAGAAGTTAAACCATTTAGGCTTCAAAATGAATGTTAATTCTGAGATGCATTATGCTATAGGCCAATTGCTTAATGAGTTTTGGAGTAATGTCATTGTTATATATTTAGAACAAGTTCTATCATATAAACACATTTTTATTCAAGAAAATGTCTGAGGCCAAAAAAGTCTGGCAAAAGGCAGCATGCATTTCGATTGTCATGCAGATAGACACCTCCCTCTGTGGCATCCACAGTTCACTTTAGACCTTTATCACCATGGGGACAGTTGCTGGAAACCCTGAGCTGCTGCCACACAAACTCTGTCAAAGGAAAGATAATAATAAAAAAAGCATGTATTTAAGTCTGTAAAATCACAAACAATGCATTCCTAGAGTGAGTTTTATGTTGAGTGGAGATTACACATCCCTAGTGTCCTGTGTGTGTGAGTGCTGGATTTCTGTGGAATGGTGTCCTGACTTTAAAATCAAACTCAAGGTTTTGCAAGTCAGCTCACAGTACGCCTCAGGGTGTGTATCTTGAAACTCTAACTTTGTGGTTGATTAAAACAAAGTCTATGAAAACAACACTGTGAAAAATAGGATTACATCTCAATCAATTGGAATAATTGTTTGTGGTTCAGGATTCACATGAGAACTAAAAAAAAGATGAGCAAAAGCTTTCAACTCTCCTGGAAAGAAGGTACACAGATAATGAACAGATTCGAAGTTAACATTGATTGTCATAGGGAAACGCAAATTAAAACAACAATAGCATACCCCGCACATCTGTGCAAGGAACAGATAATTAATAATCAGTGTGCAGGGGAAGGTCCTGATAGTGCAGCAGATATTAGGTAATGTTCAAAGCCTGATTCACCATAGAACTCACTTAAAAATGTGTTTTATTTTATTTTATTTTCAGTGTTTTGCTTACATGTATGCCTATGCACCATGTGTCTATTGCCTATGGAGCCCAAAAGAGGGCATTCAATATCTTGTAAGTGAAGTTAGCCACCTTGTGAACTACCGTGTTGGGGGTGGGTGGGAATCAAACTGCTTCCTCTAGAAGAATGGCCTGTGCTCTTAACCCATGAGAGATTTCTAACCCCCTCCCTCACCTTTTTTTTTTTTTTTTTTTTTTTTTTTTTTAATCAGAGCCACTTTATATTCCTTAAAGGTTAAGGAAGTTTTGTTTTTCTAGCAAAAACAGGAACTTACATTTTTTTTCTAAGTTAGTAGATAAGAGAGACAACTTGTGGAGAGTAATTTAATTGTTTTTGGCAAAATTATGTGTACATCTAACCAGGAGAATCATTATATCTTCAAAGGTATCTTTCAAATAGTTATTTGAAAACAAATAGAATTTTTCAGTACTTTAAAGAGTAAATGTTATTGGGAATATCTTCCATTTTTTATTTTTGAGTTTCACCTGGGTAGCTTTGCACAGAACACATTAGCTAAGTAAAGACTTAATAGTCTTACAAATGCACTCATTTGCATATTCTATATCTGTTTCTGGAGTAACACGATTTTTCCCCTCATCTTCATGTTTTATTTCGCTCCTCTGGCCTGGAGGCTCAAATTGTTTCCTGTGGATTCTATCTTGCTTTCAGCAACTCATGCTTCATGAGTCCCTGGTTTATGGCTGGATCTTCTACCAAGGCACATTCAGAGCCTTGTACTTCTAACCCTAGCAGACTTTCCCAATGTTTATCTTTCTTAATCGGGTTAATACAGATGAGAACTGGGGCAATAGATGTCAAGTACTCAGATCTTGAAAGGCTTGGAAGCAGCACAGCCTGTCACCATGGTGACCCACATCTCTCCAGTCCAACATTTATGCACACAGCCTTTCTACAGGTTCTTCCTTTCCAGAATA
This sequence comes from Peromyscus attwateri, assembly GCA_902168425.1. Lineage (NCBI taxonomy): Eukaryota > Metazoa > Chordata > Mammalia > Rodentia > Cricetidae > Peromyscus > Peromyscus attwateri. The sequence goes on from CABHPP010147195.1 coordinate 8,562, forward strand.
TTTGGGCCTTACCCTGTAGCCATAAAATTCAGTTATTTTCCAAGAGTTCAGAAGATCTTTCGAGGATAATGCTGGTTCATGCTAAGGACTGCATATTTCTATGTCCTTTTACCTCCTGTTACAAGTGCATCTAATCTGGGAGCTATTGTACCCAAATGCTAGAAAGAAGAGGAGCTGGGAACTGGACAGCCAGCTCAGGGAAGGGACCAAGGTAGCAGCAGTCACAGGGACATCCTTGGCTACTTGGTTTCCCATCTCCTTCTATATGAGCTTACCCATCTGAAGGCTGCCCTGCCCTTGAGGGGGTGTGACAGATATTAGGTTCAGAAACTAGTCCCTGGGGAACAGCTTTTGAACTGGAACTTAAGTTTTTCCTAGTGAAAATAGATTACTTCTATTCCCCAATTTAGAGCAATCATTTAATGGTTTTAGGGTTACCTCATCAGTCTGTTAAAGCCTACAAATGAAAGGTTGGTATTGATGAAATTACTAAGGCCACTCCACGTAGTTAAAAGGAAGATTTATTTAATGGGTAACTTACAAATGAAGGGATAGGTAGGTGGCGGGTTCTGGAAAGGGCGCAGCGCAGTCCAGCGGTGTTCTCTGGAGAACTCTCCTTGGTCTACCTCTCGCGTCCAGGTCCAGCCAAACAAGAGAGCGCCGAACGTCTTGATCTCAGGTCTTCAGGCCCTCCCTTGGCCCCGCCTTGTAGGCGTGATAGTTACGGAAGCCTTAATGGGGGTTGGAACTTCCAGACCAAAGCTGGAATGGCTACCCACTACAGGTTGGTCAAAGGAATAGATTTTATTTCTGCTTCTCGGCAGAGATACAAAATTTCAAAGTAACCAAAACAGATGAGTTAATCCAGAGAGGCCCGCCAGTCATCTGGCCAAGGGACTACTTCCTCAGGAAAGCTCAATCACCTAAGCTATGCTAAGGAGATGGAGAAATATTTATGACTTTAATGAAATGCTATAGTTTTCCTTCCCAGAATCCTGCTTTTTATGTAATCTCTTATGAAGCTGCCACCACGTGGCTGAAATTAGACTTGCCTCCTCTTCTGAACTACTCAGAAAAGTGTAACTTTTCCTTTTCTTCGTTCTTTTTCTTTCAGACACTGACCATAGCCTGGGCTTTCTCACCCTTTCTTGGAAGCCCCCTCCAATCACTCTTCTGCCAACCTGCTCTTTGGACAACCTCCAGACTCAAAGTCACGATTTTCTCTTTGTATCTTTATCTTCCTCCTCCCAGCAGCTGCTGAAATTTACAGCTTATGTGCCCTGGGAATTTTTCTTTTAAACTCTAACAAAATTGCCTTCAAGTCTCTTTCTGAGTCTGTTCTTAAATTATTTTATTAACAAGATGAAGAATCTTTAGAAGGGCCCTGGATTTCCAGTATTTCCCAGGTGGGAAACCTCAAAAATTCTCCCTGTACTAGGAAAGGCAACTGAAACTATGCCAGTGCCTCTAGATTCACAAATTGTGCTCCTTTTACAATAACATATTAATATAAATTACCATATTATTTTTACATTAAGTATTAAAGTAAGTAGAACACGGACACAAGACATATCTGTTTTCAGAAGCAGTGAACCATGTCTACCACTTAAAATATGTACATGTTATGCATAAAATTAATCTTTATTGTCCATGATATTTTTATTTGAACTCTTTAGTTCATACTTACATTCCTAATGTCAACATTCAAGAACTCACTTGGTATGTGAAAAGCTGTGAGAATAGCTACATCCTTAGAAGTGGCTTCCTTCCTTCCTTTCTCCCGAGACTGGCTACTCCCAAGTGGAACCCACTCTATAAAAATCATTGCACCAGACAGATTAGTGTGTATGACATGTGGATAGCGTTTGGGTAGTAATCCAATCCATTTCAAATATTAATATAAAATAATAGTGTAGTTCTCTGGTTGGAAATAGAGTAATTTATCTTAAGGCAAAGCTGGATTAATCCTAATAAGTAAGCTATCAAAACACTGTAGAAAGTTTACATAGGACAATTTATTATTATTCACTATCATATGGGAAGGCAAAGAATATTTCTAGTTTTTCATCTGTTTTTATACAAATTGATTGTTTAGAATTCTATCCCTTCCCCTCCTTTTTTTTTTTTTTTTTTTTTGCTATGGAATTTGACATTGAACTAGTATGACAGTTAAAATAAGTTTGAGGAAATCGTATCCCAGTGAGAGTCTTGCTTTCTCCTCTCCTCCTGACACTCCTGGAGCCCAGCTCTCGCTGTCAGACATCACACCATGGGGTTTCCACTTGGGGAGGCTGGTGCTGAGACCTCTGCATTTCTGCATTTGTCCAGATGTGCTGAAATGGAGAGTGGAACTGTTGATAGCAGAGGATGCTCAGCCTCACATCTTCCCGAACATTCTCCTGTACCGCTGAGGGTGGAAATGCGAGATTTCAAGTCTTAGCACATGATGTAGATACACATTAGGCTTGCAAGGAGAGACAGAGCACAGCTTAGCAGAACCTTCATTTGCAGAGAAACAGTATCTAAACAGTGAGTAAAGAGAAGTGAGAAAAACTAACATAAAATATGCTGATAGAACTGATTTGTGAAGATTGCTGTAACTTTTACCTGTGGAAGTTCTTCTTTTTGGCTACTAGGTTTTAATTGAGTTGTGTAGGCAAAGAAGCCAAGTTTCTAAAAACTCAAATCTACTGTAACAGATAATCATCAGTCTATCTGATTACTTCTGTTTCATATTTATTAGGAATTGTTTCCTATAAAAAAATAGTATTAAAACATTGCAGTATTTCCTGGAAGGACAGCAGTATTAGTATAAATTGGCAAATGAACAATTTGTCATTCACAGTTGGGGATGTTCAGGTATAAACCCAGATGCCTGCCACCCTACTGAGTTAGAATGCCTAAGGTGAGGTATGTGCTATTTGGTACTGTCATTGAATTAGGACAAACTGATCCGTGTAACTATTTCTGAAAATGGGGAAAACAAAGACATACATTCTAAGATGACATGAACAATTTGTCTTCTGTACTGTAAGATCACCAGTAACACAGAATTTGGCATATAAAAAAGAGGCAAAAAAATATTAAATTGTGTTCGTACAAATATTGAAAATGTAATCTATTTTTTAATTTTTATTATTTTTTAATTAAAGAATTTTTTATCATTTTACAGATTCCCCCCTCATCCTTCCTCCTGCTGCCCCTAGTCTTCCCCTCACACATACCCCCCATCCCCTCCTCCATAAGGGTAAGGCCTCCCATGGGGAGTCAGCAAAGCCCGGTAAATTCAGTTGAGGAAGGACCCAGCCCCTCCCTGCTGCACCATGGCTGAGCAAGGCATCCCACCATAGGGAATGAGCTCCAAAAAAGCCAGCTCATGCATCAGGGATAGATCTTGATCCCACTGCCAGGGGCCCCTTAAACAGACCAAGCTACACAACTGTCCCACATACACAGAGAGCCTAGTCCTGTCCCATGCAGGCTCCACAGCTGTCTGTCTAAATTTCATGAGTTCCTATGAGCTCTGTTCACTTGTCTCTGTAGATTTTTATCATGATCTTGACCCACACATGATCATATAAGCCCTCTTCCCTCTCTTCAAATGGACTTCTAGAGCTCAGTGGCCTGGTGCTTGGCTGTCTGCATCTGCTCCCATCAGTTACTGGATGAAGGCTCTATGATAATAGTTTGGTATTCACTAAAGGCCAGTTCAGGCACCCTTTCCACTATTGTTAGTAGAATTAAGCAATGAATATTTATGACATTTCTTTTCTTTTCTTTTCTAATACCATTCAGTTCTACATATCAGCCACGGATTCCCTTGTTCTCCCCCCTTCTGCCCCCCTCCCCTTCCCCCTAGCCCACCCCCCATTCCCACCTCCTCCAGGGCAAAGCCTCCCCCGAGGACTGAGATCAACCTGGTAGACTCAGTCCAGGCAGGGCCATTCCCCTCCTCCCAGGCCGAGCCAAGCTACCCTGTATAAGCCCCAGGTTTCAAACAGCCAACTCGTACACAGAGCACAGGACCCGGTCCCACTGCCTGCATGTCTCCCAAACAGATCAAGCCAATCAACAGTCTCACCTATTCAGAGGGCCTAATCCAGTTGGGGGCCCCTCAGCCATTGGTTCATAGTTCATGTGTTTCCATTCATTTGGCTATTTGTCCCTGTGCTTTATCCAACCTTGGTCTCAACAATTCTCGATCAAGACCTTCCTCTTTCTCGCTAATTGGACTCCCGGAGCTCCACCCGGGGCCTAGCCGTGGATCTCTGACATTTCTTTTAAAAATAGGTTTACTACTTATTTTATTATTATTCTTTGCTTTCTAGCCAATTATTTTAAATCATTTATTTTTATTGTTAATTAGATGTTCTTTGCATAGATGTATGTTATTGTTTTAATTTTCATTTCCCTATGACAGACAATGCATGTTAACTTTGGATCTGTTCATTATTTGTGTCTGTGTCTGTGAACTGGAAAACCTTCACTTTTTTTAGAAATTATTTTCACCAAGTGTAAGGTTAATTTATCAGTTATTTTTTTAATAAGTCAAATGTTTATTTATTTCTTGGCATACTTTACACTTTAACAGTGGTTCTATGTTATATTTTATTCTGGACATGCTGCATTTTCAAGTTTAGTTGTACGAGTGACTTTTCACAGGAAATACAACTCAGACACATTTAGAGGGGAAGACACTCTAGAAAAGAAGTCCGCAACAGAACTTGGTACTGGTGGTATGGCAGTCCAACTTGGTTTCCAATTTGATTCTTTGGGTTTAGAAACAAGAATATGGGTGAGGGCTGCCACAGAGCAGCTGCACAGGCAAAGACTCCTGAACGCTGCAGCACTGGTCCATCTCCTCCTCAGCAGTCCTTAAATCCCCTTAGTAGATCATTAAAGCATCATTTGTTGAAAAATATCATTTCTTACTGTTTTCAGAAAGGTTACTGTAGATATGTGTGTCTATTTGTGAACAGTCTGTTAAGCTCCAGATTTCAGTTTTGAAATTGTCATCCCATGATATTGTTACATATAGTTGTCCTATATTTTCAGTGTTGGCTTGAATGCTTTGTGTTCTTGACCGGTCATATGATAAAGGTGTCAGAATACTCAGCTGACGTCAACTCATAGTGAGAGCCCATAGCTAACAGCTGGTTATGAAGGATTATCCACATTAATGTAACATTTTAGGAGTGTTAGTTACTGATACTTTCGTGAATTTGTATCATGATTTTTTTACAAAGTGAAGGATTTTAATATTTTTTTCCTAGGAGACCATTGGGTACTCAAAGAAAGCTTTTTCTTATGTTTTGTGTGCATTAAAATATAGATAAACACTCACTAGAAATATCATGGGAAAATAATAATTAACCATCCCTAATGCTGGACATTCTATAATAAACAGATCTATGTATCATATAGTTCCAGGAAATAAAACAGCTGTGATTTAAATGTTCACTGCAAAATTGAAATTGGAAATTGTATCCCATTGTAGTGTTATTAAGAAGTGGATCCACTGAAGCAGTTATAAGGTTGCCATATTTCTACATTTAGGGGTGAGAATAACACCCCCACCCCATAGGCATGAAAAACCTGCATAATCCTTCCATTGCTTCTAACACTCCTTGGAGATGTAATTCTAGCAGTCTTACTAAATAAGAAACACGGAGCCAAATAAAGAGTTAAAAGCCCAAGAGGTCAGAGCACTAGCGAATAGGCTTTAGCCACTGCTGTCCTTCCCCTGAGAAAAGAGACCTACTTCCTGTGTGTCTGTATTTTTTTATTGATTTTCTATTCTGCCTTCTCATTGGTTCTAAACCCAACCACATGACTTTTTTGTCACTGCCTGTCTATATAGACCTACAGGTCTCTATGGTTGGTACTGGAATTAAAGGCATGTGTCACCAAGCTGGCTACGTCCTTGAACACACAGACTCTGCCTGTCATGTGATCAGGATTAAGGGCATGTGCCAACACTGCCAAGCTTCTGCTAAATGACTTGTTATTAGCTCTGACTCCTAGGCAACTTTATTTATTAACATACAAATAAAATCACATTTCAGCACAAATAAAATATCACCCTAACTCCTTTTTATCCTCCATCAGCCATTGTCATCTTGGAAGTATCAACTATTTTTTTTTCGTTTTTCTTTATTAAGAAATTTTCTACTTACTCCACATACCATCCACAGATTCCCCCCTCCTCCCTCCTCCCAACCCCCAGCCCTCCCACCCAAGCCACCCCACATCCCCACATCCCCCAAATCAAGGTGCTGAGGCAGGTCCAAGCCCCTTCCCACTCCCACTGCACCAAGGCTGCAAAAGGCATCACACCACAGACACTAGGCTCCCAAAAGCCTACCCATGCACTAGGGATGGATCCCAATCAATTCTTTTGGCACCTTGATGTTGGACTTCCCAGATTTGAGAGGGATGACTACAAATATCTAGTGTTTATAAATTACCTAAGATGTCTCACAAAAACAGTAATTAACGAACTTATATGACTCTAGGAAGGAGAGAAAATCTTTTTTTTCCATTTTTTTTATTAAGAAATTTTCTATTCACTTTACATACCAATCACAGACACCCCCCCTTCCCTCTTCCCACCCCCCAGCCTCCCCCACTCCAACCTGGAACTAGAAAAATCATTCTGAGTGAGAGAATATCTTAGTGGCAAATATCTTGAATGAAACTGAATGGAATCATATTTACAGGGAAAGGTTAGAATGGCAGTATGCCAATAATATAAATTGTGAAAACAAATAAGAACAAACTACTGGACGAGCAAATACTATCAACAAAATGCAAACGGTTAACTAGGCTACCATTGTCGTTACTGTCACCTTCCTGTGCTCTGAGTGTTAAGAGGAACAGAGCAGGCCTTAGAAACAATGAGAAGCATCCATTTAGAACTATGTTGTCCACATGGAGTAGAAATGCAGAAACACACAATGCTTGCTGAACTTCGTTTGTGTTCTAAATTCTAGATGCCACAACTGTAGCATGAATCTTAAAAAGTCTTTATTAATAAAATAAACCCAGAACCAAGTATTGGGGTGAACACTGGAAGATCAGAGAGACAGAACAAGCCACAGCTAACCTCACCTGGCCAACTTCTCAGCTGATCCTGTTTCCTTAGACTGGAAGCCTCTGTGTCCTCATATCCGAATGGCTCTCAGCTGAACTGCTGCTCGAAAGCCTGAAGCTTAACCAGCCAAATGCTTAACCAGCCAAATGCTTAACCAGCCAAATGCTTCTAGTTTCTGGTCTTCACGCCTTATATACCTTTCTGCCTTCTACCACCACTCCCTGGGATTAAAGGCTCTCTTTCTGGGATTAAAGGCGGGAGTCACCATGCTTGGCTGTATCCTTGAACAGATGGATTTCTGCCTCTGGAATGCTAGGATTAAAGGCGTGAGTGCCACCATTTTCTAGCCTTTGTATCTAGTGGCTGTTCTGTTCTCTGACCCCAGATAAATTTATTAGGGTGCACAATATTTTGGGGAATATAATACCACCACACACAACACTCTATTGAATCATAATTTCATTTTAATTGTATTTAACTCATTTTTACTTCAACCTCAAATGCTTTCTTTTGTATCCCTAATAACAGCAGCAAAAACTGAGTAAACAATGAAGTGTGATAGAAAACTCCAAAAATCACTAGTAAGACTAATAAAAATCAGTGTCACAGGATAACACTTTTATTACTATAAAAACTATCCTGAACTCAAATGCCCTGAAAGTGACAAAATTAATAACTACTTGAACTTAATGATAAGAACAAAATATTTACCTGAGTTAACATTACTTCAGACACATCATTTTTGTCAAGGTTTCTATAAATATAATTAATTAAAAGGCAAAGAATATATTAATTGTAAAATCTACTCAAATGTATGTTTTAAAGTAAAAGATGCATGGTATATATTTCAAAATATTATTTGCAAAAGATAAAATCAATAGAAAAGTATTTGCTCATACATATTTGGTTTTAGTGATAATGTCTCATGAGGTATTTTATGTCAAGCTGTTAAATGTTTAGGGCTATTATAATCAAATTCATATAAGGTTAATTTTGAGTTTGTTATTTTTTGAAGATATAGTAAAATCATTTTGATTTCTTAAAAACTTCATAAAATACCCATTTATAAACTACATTATACATATAATTTTGTCAACTAAAATTAGAAACTCAGTTACTCAAATGATGGTGAAGTAAGATACACTATTTTCTCATTAAATCCTTGAACAGATTGTTGCCATAGTAACGAACAGACCCCATCAGGGGGAAATCATTCAAGTATATATTTTTACAGGTGACTCCCACTCACACATCTCCACTTCAGCCGATTCCACATCCAATTATTAGAAACAAAACAAATATTGTTGAAAAAAGAGACATTCACTGGAAAACAATCGTTTGCCAAATAGAATAAAGCTCTTAATTTACATGCAGTCAGTGTGTTAAGGGTCACTCACCAGGGGTGGGATGCTGGTGTCTGTCCTGCACCTGGGATGGAACGGTGATATTCCCGTTGATTGTACGTTCGTTATCTCAGAATCATCTCTCTCTGGTATTTATACTATGTAGGAAATTCGCTGGAGTGTGTATGAGGAACACCTTATGAAACCAAATCCACTCGGGGATGTAGCTAAGTCGGAGAGTGTGTCCATAGCATCCATGATAGCCTGAGTTCAAATTCCAAAATTACATAAACGCTTTATCCAGAAGACAGAACTTTAATTGAACCATCTTTTCAAGCATTTTCTTAACTGATGAGCAGAGACAAAATATTTCTTTGAAGAAAATTTTAGAGTCGCATTTATACCATTTAAGTCATCTGTCACCAAGGAAAAGAAACTGGTACAAAATCGCACATGTCAAGGACTCTTTAATTTGAAATTTCATCCCTAGTTTCGGGTCATCTCATAGCCTAATGACACTAAGCAAATGCACGTGTATCACAGGTAGTAATTAGCATGGCTACAATGTCAATGGACGCCTATGCACTCACACAGGGTGAAGATTCTAGAAAACATTGCTGTCACCTAGAAGCCAGCATGAAAATTGGACACACGTCACTCAGAGAAGTCACGACAGAGATGCTATTTTAGTTGAATAAGAGTCTTTCTTCTATGTTATTCTAACTACCACGCCCCTCAATATTTGACACGGGCTGTTAAATGTTCTCTTAGTTATGATCGGTCACTTGATTAACTTCTGATCATGAGATTAACACATGATAATGGGAAGTGGGTGGACGTGACAAAGTTGGCTTTGTGATTTTTAATATGTGGATTCTAATACAAAAATATGGACAGAGCCAACTTCAGTCAGAAAGAACTGACATGCAGGTTTGAGCAATCTTAGTGTCTGACTGACCTTGGATACACTTGCCACTTGTCATAGTTTATCCCTGAATCCCCCAGACAGAGGAACTATTTTCTTTCTTATTTTAGTTACTATATTTTGAGATTTGTTTCTTATTTAAACTTGAGTTATACCATAAGTCATAGCAATAGCTTATTTTGTTTGGAGTCCCTTAATTTTCTGATATCTAGAAAAAGCTTTCCACATTATAAACCTTTAAGAAACTAGTACTGGTGTAAATACTTATAATTGTATAATTATCATTATATTTGTATAATTGTATAATAGTAAATAAACAATTGTATCCTAATGAATAGAAGGCAGAAGTGCATTATTAAATAATAATATTTATTTATCAATAATAAATTGAATAATAAAATGCATAAATAATAATAGTTTATAAAAGCCAAGGGATTAAAATAAACCTGAGGTTGAAAATCAGTGAAGAGTTCGTAGCAACCAAAGCTGACAGTGAAGCCATCCCTCAGTTCATATCCCCACTAAATACAATAGGATAGGCTATAATAAATGACAGTGTTTCTTAGGTGTAGCTTAAAAAAAAAGGTGAAGTTCCTGACCTAGCTACTAATTTTCATTTATACACCAGAGATCATTTAAAATATAACCTATTTTCTGAAAAAAAATCTTACAAAGTTTGAGCACGTAGCTATTGAGAATATGTAGCTATTTCTTCATTCTTTGGATGATGAAACATTGAGACACTTGTGAAAAGACAAGTTTAAATTGTCCTCTGAAATTGGAGACAGTATGCAGCGTAGACCGAATTTTACATGTTCACTGTCTCGAACTAGATTACTGGATTACATTTTTGTAATTAATGTATTACTTTTGCCATACATTTTGATTTATTATTTTTATGATAATTGTTTTAATTTTTAAAAACTCAGTAACCAGTAAGGATTTAATTAATATCAAAAGGCAAATATCATCACTTTATAATTAAATCATAATCTGTGCATTAACAGTATCAAGAGACCTGCTACAGAGAAGTCTGCTACCAGGCCAGGGGTGCATATCACAGGATTTCATGTGAGGAGCAAGGCAGCTACAGATAAGTCTGCACACATATCATGGGGATTATATGTGTGGAACAAGGCAAAGCTGAAGATAATTAGAACTATATTTAAGATTCATTATCTCCTCTCACAAAATTCACCTGCTTTTGATGATGCCTCTTGTTATTTATAGGTTCTTGTTTATTCTATAATATGTTGTTTGATTTAACTGTTATAAGAGAATTAGAAGAATGTTGTCTAAGAATAACTGTGCCCTACCATCTTCTTAGAACTAATATTGCAGTGTCCGTAGTTTTTCAGCATAGTATGGTACTCAGGGCTTACTGATGTTTACATAACTTTCATTTTAATATATAAAATAACTAAATTCAGTAAGAACAATTTCTCATTTAACGCATTCTCTGGTCATTACCATGCTGAATGACAACGTCTGTGACAGGTTATCTGATTTCTTCTGTTCATCTATGCTCTGTAGCTGGAGAGTTTTCTCTCTGGGGCTTGCAGTCCAACAGCCCACTTATAAAATAAACACACAGACGCTTGTATTATTTAAACTGTTTGGCCTAATGGCTCAGGCTTCTAGCTATCTAGTTCTTACATCTTAAATTAATCCATTTCTATAAATCTATACCTTGCCATGTGGCTCGTGGCTTACCGGCATCTTCACATGCTGCTTGTCATGGTAGCGGCTGGCTGTGTCTCCCTCCGCCTTCCTGTTCTCTCAATTCTCCTCTCTGTTAGTCCCGCCTATACTTCCTGCCTGACTACTGGCCAATCAGTGTTTTATTTATTGACCAATCAGAGCAACACAGCAATGATCTGTCTAACAAAACACCTCTTGAGTTATATCCTTGAGAACTGCCTTCATCTTTGGTGCCGTGGCTAGGGTACAGTTTAAAAGTGTCTACCCAGTTACCTGTGTTGTGATCTTGATGTCCAGTGCAGTGATGTATAGGGCTTTAAAAGGTTGGGCCTAGTGGGAGGTTATTAATGTAACAGGGTCCAGACCTTAGTAGGCCCCCAGATTTTATCACAACTGACTTCATGATGGAAGTGCCATTAGGCTGTAAAAATAAGTGTGTGGGTAGCACCGCCTGCCAAAACTAAAACAAAGACCTCATTCATCAAAGTCCATATGGTTCTGAGAAAGTCTCTAAATGTACTAACCTTGCCTTTTGGATCCTGTAGTTCTGCTTCTAGCTAACTGTTCTTGTTCACCGAAGTGTGTAAACCCAGAACATTTTTCTTTGTGCTTAAAAGCTCATCCTGAGAAAGGTCTGGGACTACACTGGGATCCTGAACACACATGTGTAGTCACCAGTAGGCTACTAAACTTCCTGTTGGCTTAAACCCATGTCTGAGCAGTGTTCTCTGGTGAATACCAGACAACATTAGGTTGTGAGGGACACACCTTTTAAGTGATAAAGTAGTTCTCAGGGGATTCCGAGTTAGCTGTAGAGCTATTTGCACCCAAATCTCTCCTACTCGCTGTCTCCTTATGAGATCTGTTTCTGTTGGATGCATTCCTTGATTGCATCATCAATCACAAGGCCTTTTCTTTAGCCAAGGTGCTCTGAGGCTGGTGCTTTTCCCTCAGTCCTCCAAACACATAAACTCAATCAATCTCTGTGTTTATAATGTACTCAGCCTTAGGGATTCTGTCATAGTAACACAAGGCACAGTAAGCATTTAATTAATATTTTTTTCTATAATAAAATGTCTTAGCTCAGTTTGTTCATAAATTTACTTTGGAAAATATTAATTGTATCTTTCATAATTTCTGGGATAGATGTTTGTGAATTCTATGCAAAGCCTTAGATTTAGGGATTACAAGAATATTCACACTAGTTTTTCAAAGGCTGGAACTTCATGTGCTCACTTATCTTTCATTTGTGTATTTGTTTTCAATTTATCAAATGTATTATCTGTAGATACTTCCTTCTAATACTTTTCTATTTATTCTTATTTTAAAACATATAGTGAGCATTGATTTTCTTCTCCAAAGTTAGTGAATATTTCATTTTGAGAATTTGATCTTTTCCATAAATATTTTAATGACATATTAATTATTATTTATAGTACAAGTAATACAGTGAGATGAATATTTAACTTTCAAATCTCAATATTACATAATTTATGTCAATGATTTATATACATATATACAAGCATATATATATATATCATACATATATAGTTTGGATCACATATACAGATAGATAGAATGTATTATTTTGTGTGTAAATGCATTTCCTTGTTCTTGCCTATATAGAAACTTGTAGCAGGAATCTTAACAGGTCTTATCAATAAAATCAAACCTGAGGCCAGTTATTGGGGTGAACACTGGGAGGTCAGAGAGACAGACCAAGCCACAGCTAACCTCACCTTGCCAGTTTCTCAGCTGATCTTGTTTCCTCAGACTGGATGCCTCTGAGTCCTCATCCAGAATGAATCTCACCTGAACTGCTGCTCGAAAGCCTGAATGCTTAACCAGCCAAATGCTTAACCAGCCAAATGCCTCTAGTTTCTGGTCCTCATGCCTTATATACCTTTCTGCTTTCTACCACCACTCCCTGGGATTAAAGGCTCACTTTCTGAGATTAAAAGCATGAGTCACCATGCTTGGCTGCATCCTTGAACAGATGGATTTCTGCCTCTGGAATGCTAAGATTAAAGGCATGTGCTACCACTGCCTATCCTTTATGTTTAATATTGTGGCTGTTCTGTCTCTGACCCCAGATAAGTTTATTAGCATGCACAATATTTCGGGGAACACAATACCACAGAAACTCACTTTTCAGCACTTGACTTTGTCCTTCCTAAGCTACTACCCTATGACTCCAGCAGAGGAAGTGCACATTTTTCTACCTTCACCCCAGAATTTACTCTCTGGAGAGTACTGTTGTCATTGTCACCACAAACTATCAGTACGCAGAATCCATTTCAAGTTCCTGAGGAAGCAGCTGAAGAACTGGATCTGTCTTCCATATTTGATGAGAAACGTTTATTTAAGCACTGTCTGAGATGTATTTCTACCACTGTTGTACATTAGTATACATGGGAACAGATTATGATTCTGAATCCCCTGTGGCTCTCAGGATGAGGGCTATACATATTTGTGATGCTAACTCCACCATTCTGCACCGGCAGCACATCGGAGTAGCATGCAGCCGATGAGAATCCACCTGCAAGGGTAGAAAGAAAATGTAAAGCTTTTGATTCCATTAAATCAAGTTCAGTCCCTGATGTTCTCATTATTCCTTTTGGATGTTGTCAAATTACTCACCCTCGTGTACCCTCAATTTATTCCTGTAGTACCAGGGCCATTCCAGCCACAGGATTGTCTTGATAACTACAAACTCAGTCAATATCAGATCATTATTGAAAATCAATAGATTCTTGATGTCCTTAATGTGATTACTCTGGTCATGTGTAACTAATAGATAATGATGCTCAACAGCTTCTCTTGAGAACTTGTTTGAATTTGGTCTTTAAGGAGTGTGTAATGCAACACTTACTTTTCAAATGAAAGAGCTACGTATGATGATAGGCTTGCTTTCAGCACTTGTAAACTTAAGAGGAGATTGTGTTGCTGTCATTGTCAAACTCTAAACCAATAATTAAAAATAATATTAAATTATTTTTATTATTATTTTTTTTTATTTTAGAGACAGGGTTTCTCTGTGTAGCTTTGTGCCTTTCCTGGAACTCGCTTTGTAGACCAGGCTGGCCTTGAACTCACAGAGATCTGCCTACCTCTGCCTCCCAAGTGCTGGGATTAAAGGCGTGTGCCACCACCACCTTGCTGGCATTTGGAAACTTTTATGCTCTTTAATCCTTCTAGAAAATTAAAGTACTTTATTGGGCCAGTAATATTCTTCTCTCACTTAGTTAATTTTACAAAAAAGCATGTTTTAGATGATTAAAATATTTTCAAAAAATATATAATTTCTTATGACTAAATCAATTTCAGATATAGTGTAATCTCTTTCAGTTAATGATAATTAACAAGTATTATGAATGTAATACCAAAATACATCATGGTGTTCATGGTATACCCATAGTAGTAGCCAAGAAATCTTTTTGAATGGAGCACAGAGTGGTATTTAATTTACATACACACATACACATATATGTATATATATATATATAAAACTAAATACATACATATATTCACTTGTCTGTGTTTATCATCTACCTACCAATTTGTCTATCTCTATATTATCTATCTATCTATCTATCTATCTATCTATCTATCTATCTATCTATCTATTATCATGTGTCCATCTATCTATCTTCATCATCATCATCATCATCTAACTGCATTTTTGTGTATCTATGTTTCATGTTAAAATCTGAGGGTCACACCAAAACATACACCATAGAGTTACAAATTTAAAAAGCAAAGGCAATTGATTCATGACTAAAACATTTTGGGAAGTTTTTGAGAGACAGTTATAACATACACTTCTTAGTTTACATTATTTTAGAGTTTTAAAATTATTTTCTTAATAACTAATTAGATAAATTACTAGACATTATTATGTTGAAGCATTAATTTTATAATTAATTTACTATAAATACTTTCACATATCTTTGTTACATCTGTATAGTTATAAATGGTACTACAATCTATATCTTCATTTGTGAAAATGTTTATGTTGTAGTAAATGTATAAGCTGTAATGGACATCATAGTTGTACACAAAGAAGGAGAGAGAGAGAGAGAGAGAGAGAGAGAGAGAGAGAGAGAGAGAGAGAGAGAATGACAAAGCCATGGTTTTGTCCCACATTAAAAGAGAGAGTGCCTTATTACAGAGGCAGAGGAAGTAGTGTCTGGCATTAGACCCTCTGAGGAACACTAAAAGTAAGAAAAACACATTCATATTAAAGACATTTATACAATTTTCAGACAGCTGCAAGGACTCTAAATACTTTTTCTTTGTTGAGAGACAGTAGATTTGTGACCATAACGATTTACAGCAGAGGCTGTCTTCTATAACTTCTTGGCTTTACTATAAGTTCATGAACTTACAGTAATTTGATCCAAGCCCTTTGTGAGTAAATTAATTAATCACAATAGAATAAATGGAAAATACAGTGGCTTTTTTTTTCAGGGACAGCAGCATCTGGTAAAGAGTACATTTTAGAAATAGATGTAAGTAGAAGTGAATGCCACTCAAAATAAATTTCCCTATCTATACTCAGCATATCTCCTAAAGCTCTGATTTCAACTGATATGAAAAGTCCTATTTTAGAAGCTTTGTAGGCGACAGAATGAATAAATTTGAAGTAAGAAATAAAGTCAGAAGATTAAAGTGTACTCTTTCAATAAAGGAAATATGTACATGCAATCTTATAAACGCTGTTACATCACATACTGAAATAGTGGCGAACTATATGTAGGAAAATAGCAAAATTTAATTAAACAATTGAATTTATCTCTAGATGAAGCATTTTGGTTTTTATATAATTAAGACCCATATCCATCAAATGATGTAACTGTCTGGAATTATTCTTTAATAAAGAACCTGGTCCCTGGCAGGACATATTAATAAAATCCATGAAGCACAATTGATTCATCTGATGATGGTGCATCTCTATTTTAATCAGAAAATGAATTTCAATTATCTAATGTATTTAGAGATTAAGTATATAGAAAAACTTTAAATTTTCTAAACCATTCAGCATAAAAGCATATTATCCTGTGAAATATATCAACTGCTTCCCTCAAAATGGACATAAAAATTATTATTCACTATTTCAACAATATGTAACAATATATTTCTGAGCATCTTAAATAATTGTAACACAATTTAAAGCTAATGAAGTAATGTTTATGCTTTGACAATTTTTGAACAGAACTTATCTCTACATAAAGCACTTAATCTGAAGATGATTCACTGATTTAACAATGACTTCATTTTACAAGGATGTATTTGTCAACTAAGACAATATAAGAAAAGAAATTAATATATTTTGTATGTGGGGATGTGGGGATGATTTTGGAAGCGTTTGGGGAGGGGAAACTGTGATCAGATATATTATATAAAATTTTAAAAGATAAAGAGAACTGAAGGATAAAGAAATTCAAAATAAACTATATACTCCATTAAAAATTACAAGTACTTTGGACAAAAGACTTTTTGTCAGTTTATCTAATTTATGTCAGCATTATTTATGTAGAATGATTAACCTTGCTTATTAAATCCAGAATATGAAACCAGAATAACAGGAAGGACAATGTTTCATGAAAGCAGACGAGAACAGACAAAACACCTTATGTGAGTACAGCATCCTGTAGCAGCACTCAATGTACCTACGTCGGAGATGAGACAATGTACATATGTTCCTAAGCCAAGCTTCCACACCCTGGAAGACTGGATTAATGAAGTCATGAGGTCCATATGCATTGCATAGTTGTCTCCTTTCCTTTGCCGCTTCCTACTTTTCTGCTTGTTGTTGAGATCTTGGTTTAGCTGCTTCTCCAATGAGTGCATCTTCTTGGACCTCGTCAGCACAAGGTTGTGACAAACGCAAATGTATGCAGAACATGCTATTTTGAGGAGAATAATAAACATTTCAGACAAATAAGATACAGTCACCTACCCAAGGCTGTCACTATGAAAAGCATACTGTAGTTTCAATATACTTATTCATGGCATTATAAATTGTCTACTAAATTCAAACCTTGCATCCATCAATAGGGCATATCTCTGTGTGTCTCGTTCTGTTTTGAATAATTACATATTTCCACCAACTAATAAAATTATCTCAAAGCATTAACCTGAATACCATTTTTGAATTGAAGTAATCTTTAAATATTTTGAACTCTTTAGAATTATATAGTGATTTTTTTCAATTTTACAACTTTTAAAATTTTTCATACATCCTTCCCCAAACTTCATGTTGAAGATTCTCCACACCTTATTACCCACGCAGCTTGCAACTTCATGTTCTTTGTCTTTCTCAGAAAACAAAACTAAGTAGAAACAAGCAAATAAACAAACAGAAAAAAAAATCCACAAACATCCAAGGAGAAGGTAGGAAACAATCACAAAACCTTAGTAAAATAAAACACCCTGAAGAACATGAATCTCTTCAGTGTTTTTCAACTACTCCTAAACAAGAGACACACCCCGCAAGGTGGTTGATATACCCAGGGTCACTCCCAAGTAGAAAACTAATTATCCCTTTCCTACTAGGTATCAATAGCGAGTGATTCCTTGGTTGGGAGTGGAGCTTTGTGCCCACTTCCACTTCTCCGTTCTGGGATTTTTGACTTGCTTCAGTTTGTGCAGGTCTTTTGTTTGCTGCCACAGTTTCTGTGGGCTCCTATGTGTGTCAGCTCTGTTGTGTGGAAGATCTGTCCCCTTGGTGTCATCTACAATATCTGGCTCTTAAAAATTTTTCGGAATGATTTGATAGAGACATCCAATTTAGGACTGAGTTTTCCGAGGTCTCCCACTCTCCTCACGTGGTCCAGTTGTGGGTTTCTGTGTTTGGCCCATTCTGCTGAGGGAAGAAGCTTCTCTGATGGAGGCTGAATAATGAACTGATCTATAAATATAACAATATGTCACTAGAAGTCAACTTTACTGTTATGTTCATTAAGCAATGCAATAATAGGTTTTCCCTAGGGATCACGACCTATTTGATCTGAGATTCTTGGTCTCATTAACAGTGCCGGGCATGTATTTCATCTCATCCAGTGTTGGAGCCCACTAGGTTTCCTAGTAGCTTTACCCAACAGGACTGCATAAGAGGTTGATTGGACCATGGGCCTGAGTACCAGGTGATTGGAAGGGTCTATACTTGGCTGTATCTAGCAGGGGGGGGGTCCTTTTCCCCTCCCTTTGGCATTGCTATAAAAAGCCCTTTGGAATAAAGTTCCAGGCCCACCCAAGGCTATCCTGCATTTCTGTATTTCCCCCATTTATTTCTGCATAAGTCTCTTATTCCTCATTCTTTAAGAGTCCCTGGGGTAAATAAATGTGGGAGCTGATCCCCCACAATCCAGATGAATTTAAAAATTATTTTAAAAGAGGTTAGTTTACTCCCATAACATTTGAACCATTATTACACCACTATATCCTGAATGTAGGTCACTGTCTTTGGTTGAAGTGCTCATAGCTAAGCAAGATTGATGAAGGGATTTTTTTAAAGACTCCTGGGATTACTGTAATTTACATCCAAAATCAATAAAGGAACTATTGTGGACACGACTGCCAATTTGAACAAAAATGGAAAGAGTCATTTAAAGCCCTGTCTAGATTCCAAACCCGAAATATTCAACTTATTGAGATCCTTAGCTATATTTTTTATGTTATATGCTCAATATTTATTTAACAGTTGGGGATAAAACAGTCCTGTATTTCAGTGGATATTCTATTTAAAAGCCGTGAAAATATATTTCTATATTTGGTTTACTCTTTATTGCAGTTTGGAAAGCCTATACACTCCGTGAACCACAGTTTTGAGCAATATTTATACTATGTGTGTTTTTCTGGTTAGATAGGACACTAGTGAAATTGTAAAGCAACAGACTTCAAATTCTGTTATATAATAATGAAAATAAATTTTGACAATGTTATTCTGGATTTTTTTTCTGAAAAACACAGTAACAATTTTGTTAACTCTTCAGAATTCCTTTGTTTCCAGAAAAAAAAAATAATAAGGCTATCCTCCCCCAATCTCAGCAGAAAATTCAGAAAAATGAAAACCGTAAATTACTTTTAAAAGTATTTTCGGGGCTGGAGAGATGGCTCAGAGGTTAAGAGCACTGGCTGCTCTTCCAGAGGCCCTGAGTTCAATTCCCAGCAACCACATGGTGGCTCACAACCATCTGTAATGAGAACTGGCACCCTCTTCTGACATGCAGGCAGAACACTGTATACATAATATATAAATCTTTAAAAAAATAAAAATAAAAAAATAAAAAAAAGTGTTTTCATCTTGTAATTGGGGGAACCAAGATCCTCTTTGCTTAGTGATATTCACTAGGAACAAGAGAAACATTCTTAGTTTACGATAATTATTCTGTAGCGTATTTAGCATTGCCTTAGGAAATCTGCTGAGGAGACTCAGACAGCTTAGGAGGACTGTATCACCTCTCAGCCTACTGACCAGGGAGTGAAAAGAGGCAGGACTGCCAGCTTCACCCATGCTGCCCATCACTGAGGATGGCAGCGATCATCAACACTGCCACCACATAGTGTCTGTCCTGGTCTATTTTTTTTTTTTCTTGAGTAGGCATTTATATCACTTGAATAGGTGATGTTCCCTATGGTCTTTCATTTTACTTCAGATTCTTGGTGTCACTTTCATTTCCAGAAGATTGATTATTTCTCATCAAAGTAAAATAAAAATACCTTTGTATATCAATGAAAGATATGCAGTTAGACACATAGAAAGTGTGCATATAAATACTTTAAACTCATTTTAGCATGCATAATAGGAAGAACATCATTCCTCATCCAAAGGTATTTTTCTTTGGTTATTTTATTACCACTAGACCTTATTTTATAATATTTCTTGACATTCATATTTTTGTATGATCTAGACGTTTAAGAATCTCAATGAGTACAAAAATTAGATATGTTAAGATGTATACATATACATTTTACAAATAACAAATTCTCCAATGTGTATTGGTTAACAGTACAGGTCATAGCATCATTTACTAAGTTTCTTCACTCGATGTACAATTATCTACAGTGTCTTTTGCAATGTGGATATATTCACATCATTTCTTTAAATCCTGACCCCCCCCCCCCCAAACATCGTGAAATTAATGTTTTTTTTTTTTCCTTCAAAAGATTCTTAAAGTAGTTACAGATATTTGCCTGAGGAGTACACTTCAGCCTGCTACCTAGCAAGGCCTGGACTCAGAACTCAGTACTAATAGAAAGGAAGAAAGCACAGCTATAATCATGTTGGGCACTAACTAGAACTTATATTGATACCACTTCTGTTTTACAAGGTGTTCTTGATCACCAAATATGGAGGGAGTGAGGGAAAGATCAGAAGGAAAAGGCACTATGTAATAAAATGATAAGCAGATAATCTGATTTTTTAATGCAGAATATTATATTATTTCACATTTTATAATTCATAAAATATGAATAACCATTATCCTCAATGAATATCTTCTAAAATGTACAGAAATTTATTGTCAAGGAAACACTGACTTTACCTTTAACACTATCCAGGTGTTTCCTGTAGTATTACATCTACAGATGCCTGACATTTTATAATGGTTTTCTGATATTCTGAGCCTCTGGCTTACATAAGCAGCAGATTGGTCTAATTTGAAAAGCATACTTTCATAATAAGATCTAATCAATTTTATTACACATTTCATCAAAGTAGTATTTAGTTGCTAATAGTTTTTTAGATATTGGGAGAGGGCATGCTCTAAAATGCTATGAAGTATTTACGTTTTGAAACATCTAATGCAGAATCGTGTTGAATTTAGGACTTCTTTGTGCATTGTCACATTTTTACTGCATGTTTTTTCTCTTGTACAGTTTATAAATTATCCACCATAAACAGTAAGGGTAATTATTATTATTTCTTGTTTTTGTTTTTTTGAGACCAGGCTTTCCTGGAACACACTCTGTAAACCAGGCTGCCCTTGAACTCACAGAGATCTACCTACCTCTGCCTCCTGAGTGCAGGGATTAAAGTTATGCACCATCATGCCCAGCAGTGTAAGGGTAATTGTACAATTGATGACTAGAAATAATGATATTTAAATAAAAATTAGTTTTTATTTTATTGTGAATTCACATATTGTAAACTCACAATAATTTATAATCACTGAAATAAGAGCATTGTTTTTCTCTCATTTCAGCTTTTGTAGCTGAAATAACTGAAGAATACAGTTGAAAGTAAGAGATTTGTTTTTGATGAAGACTAAAACTTACTCAGTCTCTTGAGTGACATTGAACTTCTGATATTTCATACTTAAACAGTCTCCCTCCAGGTAACATTTGACAGTAGCTTCAAAAACTTTGATTTATTAATTTCCTCTTTTGGGTACAAAGTCTCTCTATGTAGTTCTAGCTGATCTAGAATAAGCCATGTAGACCAAGTTAGACTCAATTTCAGTGAAATGTCCCTGCATGTGATCCCTTCATGCTGGAATTAAAGGCATGTTCATCATGACTGGCAAGAATTTTGATCTTTATGAAATTTTATGTGTGTATCAAATCAAAAGTCTCAATCATATTTAAATATGATTCCCTAGCTATTCATTATTTAAATAAAAATGGACAAGAAAGCCAGACTAGTAAATTATTATGCAAATTAAAATAATTATACAACAATTTTATTTTGTTATTTTGTATTGTTTATGTTATTATTTTAAAACATTTCATACTACATATTTTGGTCACATTATTTCCCTTTCTTAAACTCTTCCCAGATCTACCTCAACTCCCTCATCACCCAATGTCATATTTTTTTTCTTTTTCATTCTAAGAAAAATAAGAACATCAAAATAAGCAATCCAATAAGACAAGAACCCCCACACACACACCCAAAATACCCCACAAAAATCATAGAGTCCATTTTGTGTTGGCAATAGGCCTGTCCAGATTGTGATTGATATACTTAGTGTTACTCCACTGGAGAAAAATGAGTTTTCCATTTAAACGAAAGTACCAATTGTGTATAGCTTTTTGGTTAGGAGGGGGGTATTTCCTCTTTCCTTTTTCTGAGGTATTTGTCTAATTTGAGCCTGTGGGTTCTTATGCAGTCTGCTACAATATATGAAGTCACATGTGGATCAACCCTGTTGTGTTTGGAAGACACGGTTTCCTCAGAGTCATTCATCACCTTTGGTTTTTTGTAAATCTCTCCTCCTTCTGCATAGATCCATGGGACTTGAATGAAGAGTGTCGTGGTTAGGGTTTTATTACTGTGAAGATGCAACATGACCAGGAAAACTCTTTTAAAGGAAAGCATTTAGTTGGGGCTGGCTTACAGTTTCCGATGTTTAGTCCATTATCATCATGGTGGGACTTGGTGGGATGCAGGCAGACATGGTGCTGGAGAAGAGCTGAGAATTCCACATCTGGATCATCTGTGGGCAGCAGGAAGAGAAAGCTCTATACTGGGCCTGGCTTGAACATTTGAAACCTTAAAGCTTACCACTAGTGACACACGTCCTCTAATAATAGTGCCATTCTTAATGAGCCTATGGGGGCCATTTTCATTCAAACCATCACAAATGTTTGACACTCTAGTTTGGGCTGAGTGCTCCAATGTCTGTCACTCTCTACATATTGTACAAATGTGTGTGTGTGTGTGTGTGTGTGTGTGTGTTTATTACCATCTACTACAAAAAAATAAGCTCCTCTGATAAGGATCATATGTTTCTCTGCCTTATGGACATATCAATATATCCTTAGAAGTATCCATATTGCTATGTTCAATTAGGAGAATAATAGTAATAAGAAATAAGATTTCTGACAGATTGAAAACTAGAGCTTCTTATATGTCTGTTCTCAGTTTGTTGGTCTCATTAACAGTGTTAGACATGGATTTCATATCAACAAGGGGATTGTAAATTGCATTTTAGGAACTAATTGGTTACTTCCATAACACTGTTTACACCAGTATGTCGTACAGGTGGGTCGCTGTTGTAAGTCACAGGGTGTATAGCTGGATTATACTATGACTGATCATGGAGTACCTTCTAGCACCATGAAAGCTAGTAAATAGGGGTATAGTTTCTAGTTGGGCACCAGCTCAAATTTCTTCATATGTGATGACAGAAATAAATTGTATCTTCAAAAATATGGCCTTACCATCAGATTGTAATAATTAGTCAATAGAAGACCAATAACCTGTAATGTTGGCAGGATGGGAGTTATAGGAACACTTTGGCCAATAGCTCATTAAGAGGTAACCCATTCTGATACTTTTACTTGGTGGCATAAGATGTATAGTTGGGGCATTGTTTCCACCATTACATGATCTCTCCATTTAACTTTGGGTGAGGAAATAGATTTGTTTCTATTTATTAAAAATCGACATTTTCAAAAAATATATTCTGATTATGGGTTCCCCACCTCCAATTCCTCCAAGATCTTTCCCATCTCTCCTATCTCCATACCCCTCCTAGCTTTAGAAAAGTGACATCTATAGCATAATAATGAAATAATGTAAGATAAAATAAAACAAGTTAAAATAGGAAAAAACAAACACAGAGCCTAAAAAAAATCAAAGGAAAAAAACAAGAGAAATACATAGATACAGAGACATACACAAGAATCCAATAAAACATAAAACTGGAAGCTATAATATATACAAAGGACTTGTAAGGTTAGAAAAAAAAAAGCCCTGATGAAACATGAAGCAAAGAAACTTCAAAGATGCCATTGAATTTGTTTTGTGTTGACCATCTTTGCTGGGCATGGGTTCGCTCTTGAGTGTTTTGTATCCTCAGAGAGAAAACTAATTTTTCATTTCCAAGTTGTTATCGATTGGAGATAGCTTCTGGGTGAGTGATAGGGGCTTGGGTCTACTTCTCTCAGTAACTAGACACCATCTGGCTTAGTCCAATGCAGTTCCTGTGCATAGTGCCACAGTCTCTTTGAGTGAGTTCATATGTGTATCAGTATTGTTGTATCTTGGTGTCCTCCATCCCTCATAACTCTTGAAATCTTTCTGCATCCTCTTCCTCAGGGTTCCCTGAGCCTTGAAGACATCTTATTTAGTATTGAATGTTTCAGGGTCTCTCTCTGCACAATGGCTGTTGGTCTCTGGATTTGTCCCCATCTGTGGTAGGAGGAAGCTTTTCTTTTAAATTCTTTTCTTATATGCATGTATTTTAGGAAGAGTCTACAGTAGTAGGTTTTCGTATGGCCTCATGTAAAGCCACTAGTGTTAGTTCTTTCTCCCCATAGTCTCGATGCTACCATCCCATCCCTCCCCTGCTTGAACTTACTATTCTAGTTTCCCTCTATCTGTTTATAACACTCTATGCCGCTTCCTGTAGCTAGAGTTTTCCTGGCTGGCCCACGGGCAGGACAAATCTCTCTCACCCACCAGTCCCACAGCCGCTCAGACCCAACTGAGTAAACACACAGAGACTTATATTGCTTACAAACTGTATGGCCACAGCAGGCTTCTTGTTATCTAGTTCTTATATCTTAAATTAACCCATATCTATTAGTCTATAAGTTGCCACGTGGCTTATGGCTTACCGGTACCTTACATCTCGCTTGTCATGGCGGCAGCTGGCAGCATCTCAGCCTTCCACTTCCCACAATTCTCCTCTCCCCTTGTCCCGCCTATACTTCCTGCCTGGCTACTGGTCAATCAGTGTCTTATTTATTAACCAATCAGAGCAACACATTTAACATACAGAACATCCCACAGCAGCTTCCCCTTTTTTGGAAGATCCTCTCCTCCCACCTGCTCCCTTACTAGCTACCTAACCTCTGTGGCAATTCTAATTGAAACAAACATGTCTAAAGTTTAGAAGCTCTCAACCAGATATAAGAAAAACAAATCGTGCTTCTCTTTCTGAGTCTGGGTTACCCTACTCAGGATGATTATATCTTTATCCATTTAAAAATATTTTATAATTTTATTTCTTGTAACAGATGAATAACATTATAGTTTGTAAATGTGCCACATTTCACTATCCATTTATCAGTTTATGGACATCTAGACTCTTTCCAATTTCTGGCTATTATGAACAGAGCAGTAAAGAACACGGATGAGCAAATTTCTTTCTAGTAACATGTGGAGTCATTTTGTATATGTCCAAGAGTGATATAGCTGGATCTTGTTTTACCTCCACTTTTAGATTTTTGAGGAATTTTCACGCTGATTTCCATAATGGCTGTACCAGTTTGTACCCTCATTATCAATGAATAAATGTACCCCTTCCCCATATCCTTGACAGAATCTTCTGTCATTTGTTTCATTTATCCTGACAATCAATGTGTTAATAACAGATGGATTTAGAGTAAGCTTATATTAATACTCTTCTAACTATTATTTCAATATAAACAAAAGCCTCAAAAATATAATCTCCTAAAGTTAGTGTTGTCATCCAGCCTGCACTAAGCATCTCAAGCCTACAATTTAATTAATCAGCCTTCATTGGAGGACTCAAAGGTGGTGAATAGCATCATGGAATATTAGTGAGTAGAAAAAAATAAAGGAAAACATCAACTGAATCATAGAGTTCTAGCCAGAGATAATTTGTCAATACTAATTTATTTAAAATTATAACAAGTGATGCAAAAAATGTTGAAGATATTAATAATAAAAATCCTTAATGTCACAAGTTAACAGTATATACATATATAAATTAATTTATTTGAAATTTTTGCTAGTAAATTTCTCCTGATTTTTTGAAATATTAATTCATTACTTCTCCAGAGTGGAAGTTGTAACTTTTCCAATTATATCATCAGTTTATAACCTTAAGTTAGTACTATACAAGTTGTTGGAATTCAGTGATTGCTGATTTACATTCTTTACTACCACATCAGCTTCCGTTAACCTCTTACAACTGATCTTTGACAAATATCATCACTTAAATATGCAATCACAGATGATGGAGGGCAGCCCATTACTGGATTGCTGGTCCCATGAACAATTGCAGTGAGGCCAATCCCCCCATCATATCCCTTCAGTTCATTCATTGTGGCTGAGACAACTTAGGCTAATTAGAGTAATTATTTTTCTGCTTGCAGAAGTCATGAGTTGACTGAAACTGCTTCAGCTCAGGATGCTTCTCTTTGAAGCAGTTCTAATGAAGATAGTTGAATATTTTGAGTATTTTGAATGAAAACTAGAGCTTTTGTGTTGTGGCTTCCATGTGTCTTCGTTGGCACTTCTATCTGCTCTACAATGCTCCCTACTGGCTCTTAATTTTGACCTAACCGTCTCCCACTTGAATCCAAGTGGGCTGATGTCCGCATGTCTCCCTCTATCCCTAATATGGAGAGAGGTTCACTAGAGGATGATGACTCAGTTGTTAGGAGCTTTCTTTGTTTCACCTTCAGGTACACCCAACCTGCAGCCCAAGGCCAGCACCTGGCTGCCTGCTAACTGCAAGTGCCGAGAATCCAGCTGTGCACACAATCATAACTTACTTAAAACATTGGGAGAGTTTTTAGCCTTTTTTTTTTGAAGTAGTTGTGTGATTCTGCAGTATAAACCCTGAGGATGAAAAGGAAGTGTCCCAGTGTCAAAAGTTTTGACACACTTGACAGGTCATCAGACTTACTAATTTGATACATGGGCAAAATTAGCTGTATTTATTCTAAGGGATATCTCTTTCTTGGTTTAAAAAAAAAGACAAAAACAACAACAACAAAAACAAAATACTTAACTTTTGCTTTTATGACTTGAGTTGGCTGATCTTCCCTCTCAGGAGCCCTGACTTTGAGAATTAGCAAAAATGCCACCCCCCCCCCAAAAAAAAAACAGTACTAGTTTCTACAGAGTTTATCTTTCATGATACAAGTTGCCCGTTTTCAGCAGATTAGCTAAAATGAAATTAAAAATTAAAGATTCATTTTATTGTGTGTATCAGGGGGAAATAATTTCTACAGTTCATTCATTTGATTTGAGAGAATCTGAAAATGAAGTTACTCCCAATAGAAATAAAAGATGGCAAACGAACAGTATCTAATGAATTTAGCATTGTAAAAATGACTTAAAAGCAAAATGTCTAAGTATTATTTATGCAAAAGTTATAACAGCATTTCAAACTAGGTGACTGAGATATTTTTAGTATTAGAAGTTGTATAGAAATCGTGTGTTATCTTTGACTTAGTAAGAAACAAGTATCAACCATTTGAATAGATTTAGAAAAGATTTAGAAAAATCTCTTCAAATTTCAGAGTTAACATGTATTAGGAACATACCTATGCTCTCTGCTGGTGATTCAAAGCTGTGACTCCCACAGAGAATACAAAACAATAAGCATTTGTTATTCTGGATGAAGAATTCTCTTTTCAGTGTTTCGAAGATTGAAGAAATGGAAATGGATTGGGAAGCACTGTGCCAGTGAGGGGTAAATATGTTGAAAATATACATGGGAAGCTGTCTCATGTCTGATGGATTTTGGGCATCTAGGTGAAACTAGCACCCATTTGTGAGACACTAACATGTTAAATAAGTTTTGAAATTGTTCACAATTATTGTAGAGTTATCACTGAATTGCCTTTTTAAAATTTATGAGTAGTGATGTTATTTATACATATTAGATATCCAGAGCAATGATTCATATTTGAATTTATTCCAATATGTAGATTTTGTGTGGTAATGGAACAATGTTCTTTCCCAAACCATACTAAGCTTATATTTCATTTTGAAATCTAATTTTATAAAAACCTTAAAGATAAAACTCAGTTGACTGAGGAGAGAAATCAGAACAGCAATATGCAGAATGAGAAAAAGTGTTCTTTAAGTAGCCCATTCCATCTCTGAACAGAAACAAATTTCTGTTTCCATTTTAAATATTATATGTAGGGCTGTACGATTTGTCTGGTTCAAATGTGGCAGTAGCGTATCAAAAGCATAAACCTGAACTGTTAGTCAAATTATAAGTAATTTAACTTAAAATGGTGAATTTAAGCTTGTAAAATAATTTGAATTGTTAATTGAATTCCAATTTATAATTAATGCTTTGTCAGGCCTTATAAACAGAGGAAAGAAAAGATCACACACGCAGACATTGTATTCATTGTGCGGGTGGCCTTTTTGGTAGAACTTTGTTGCATCACCACATTTTCTTACTCAAAACTATGAGAAAAAATACAACAAACTTCAACAGTAAAGATGAATTAGCTAATGTATTTGGGGTTGATGTGCATTTAAATTGGTTTGATCATGCCTACTCTATTCTCTAAGCAGCTAATTTTCAGGTTGCAGAGTTCTTACCATTGTTTATAAAATAGATAGCTAAAGTAAAAACATGTACAGAATGCATTGTGCATGACCAACCTACATGCATTTTCAAATAACAATGGATATAATTAATGAATGTTTTTGATCACTCTGCTATGACGGCTCAATATAAACAAGAAGAATAAACAAGAAGAAAACAGGGCCAGTGAATTGGCTAAATTGGCAGAGCTGATAAAAGTGGTTGGACCTGAGTTTAATCCTGGGGACCTACATGATGGAAAAGGATAAATGGCACCCAAGAGTTGTTCTTGACCTAAACACACACACACACACACACACACACACACACACACACACACTTTTGGTACCCCACCACATACCATATAAAAAAATGTAATAAATTTTTAATAGGAGCAGAGTAATAGAGGCATAAATTTTGGTTGTATTAGTCATAATTCCTCAGAGGAATAGAACCAGCATAGTATCCATTTATATCACCACATCTACTAACCATCATATTCGCAAATAATTAAATTTATTAAGAGAATAGGTTCAAATGAATGCAGAGACTTTGTAATCCCCAGATATGGCTTCTGGAACTGCAGACCCAGAAAAGACAGTGGTCTCACCAAGTGGAAAGCTGAGTACTTGGCAACAGCCATTCAGTTCTAAAATCCAAAGAACTTCTGAGATCCAGGAGTTGTGATGTGTGCCTGCAGAATGAGAATGGAATTCTTCCTTCTCTTTTCTCTTCCAGCCATGGGATACTGTATTGTTCCCTTCCACAATAATAAGGGTGGGTTTTCCTTAGTTAGTCTCAAATTCAAGTGATAACCACTTTTAGAAGGCCACTTAGAAATTATGTTTTACCAGTTTTGTGGATGACTATTATCCCCATGAAGCTGCTGCTAATACTAATCACAAATTTGAGCCATTAAAATTTTAGATTTCCAGGGAGATAATAAATAAATCTACTAACTTTTTGTGGTACCGTATACCTTTCATCTTAGCATGGTGTTAAGCAGAAGGATTAAAGTCCTACATAGTAAGGCATTGCTGCAGAAAATAATAAATAAATAGATATATAAACTAAAAAAGTTTATTTTAACTTTCTCTTATAAAAACTTGAAAGCACATGTCCTTGTTCTTCAATATGCCCATACTTTCATTGATCAGCAGATGTAAGTCACACTAAGAAGCCTATTAGTGAAAATTGTTTAATTGGCATCACACAATATCATACAATGTGATAGCACTATGAATTCTTCAAATTAT
Source organism: Peromyscus attwateri (assembly GCA_902168425.1). NCBI lineage: Eukaryota > Metazoa > Chordata > Mammalia > Rodentia > Cricetidae > Peromyscus > Peromyscus attwateri. The sequence continues at coordinate 38,138 of CABHPP010147195.1, forward strand.
TGAGATGGCTAAAACTTAAGAAGTGCAGAGCAAAACCTTTGTAGTATAAATTGGAATAAGGATGAAAGCACTTGGAGAAGTATTGAAGTAAGTTGTAGTCACCGTGCAATAAAAGAGAAAAGAAACAACAAAGAATGAGAATTCATAGAGTCAAAGTCTTGATATTCTTATTTTTCTGAAATTACATACATGTTCCTAAATTGCTGACAGCAGTAACAGCTGATATTTTTTTTTCTACACTGTGGAGAGACAGTGAAATGGATATCCTAGCAGCTGCCCTGTTTACACTTAATGCACACATATTGTCTGGACTTTTAAAATCATCCGACGATTTTAAAACCAGGAAAAAATAAATTATATGTCAAAAATGAGTTTCAGGCTGTTGTAGATATTATCAAGTGACCTCTACCATCACTATATAAGACTTGTTCCCCTACAGGAATAATTTAAGCAAAACGCAGTATAAGATCAATCTTTTGAAAACAGACCAATTGTGTTAGGATCCTCCAAGCTGTACTCCAGCTGGGACAGCCCTGCCCTTCAGCATACAGCTGCTCCAACATCTGCCTCAGCAAGGCCTGTATTCACGGCCCCCTCTACTGTCTGACTCTCTGTAGAACAGGACTCAGGATGAAATCAGAGGTATTTCTAACATCCCTAATGTAGATAAACAAAGGTTTAATGCTTCAGTACCCAAATTCCTTTGGCCTTTTGAGAGCAAGAATTTATAGCACACAGTTGTTGTCCTGCCTGTACAAAGGGCAATGTTGCAAACAATTGGTGACACCTATGTATTTTAAGAACATTTTAACATTTGATTCGATAACAGTGTTTGATATTGGAAATGTGTTCCCTTAGTCCATGAGCTTCTTTCTGAATCCTTATCTGTCTCAGCTTTTTTCTTAATGTACCTCCAAACATCCAGAACTCCAACAGTATTCCATTACTACACAGTTCACCTTTGTTTCCTGTCTCTTCTGGTCTTTCTCGCCTAATATTTCCTAAGATTCTGCTTGTGTAAATTCATTTCAGGGTCATAACCCTTTTCTTACTATCAACCCATTTCATAATATCAGCAAAAGCAGTTAATCATCCAAAAACATATTAACTGAATGACAGTTAGATGTAGTTCATTCCTAAGCCTCAAAACATCAGCTGAATAAAAAACAATTTTGGTAATGTAAAGAAAGCAAAGGATGTTACCACTAGCCCCATATAGAAACAGTCTCATGACTAAAAGTATATCGTGTGTGTAGACTAGAGGTCATGTTGAATGTCTTTTTCTTTCCTCTTCATAACATTGTTTGAGAAAGGGTCGCTCCTTGATCCTGGAGCTCACTCTTTGACTAGGCTGGTTGAACAGTCCGCTCCAGGGATCCTTCTGTTTCTGCTAACCAATGGTATCACAGGAACAGTGTTGGGACCAAACTCATGCCCAGATATTTGTGTGGCAAGTCTTTTATCAACTGAGTTATCTTCCCATCTCCTGAGAATGAATTTGTAAACAAACTCTAGAGGACCTGCAAGTTTGCCAGACTTACTCTACTAGAGTGGTTATCAATCTGCAGATCACGACCCACTTGGGAGACAGAATGAACCTTTCACAGGGGTTCCCCAAGAGCACAGGAAAACACAGATATTTACATTATAATTCATAGCAATAGCAAAATTATAGTTATGAAAAAGCATCAAAAATAATTTTATAGTTGGGAGTCTCCACAGCATGAGGAACTGAATTAAAGGGTCACAGTATTAGGAAGGCTGAGAAATGCTACTCTACGTAAAAATATATATGTACATATACATACAAGCACATCTCCTATAATGAGTGGGCCTCACTCTTACCCAGTGTTATTTAACTTTTTTACATGGTCAATTACAGTGAAAATTTTAAATTTTACCTATGTAACCCCCTTGAAAATTTAAAACCATAGAGATCTTGCAATTCTGTTTATGTGCTTTTGTTTATCAGTGCTTTGTATATAAATCATATAAGATTTTTTTGTACCCAAAAGAAAAAAAAAATACCCAGGTGACCATCATAATTCCTTCATTCTGAATTCCTGTTGTGATGAACCAATATTAAAATATGATGAAAAGTATTCCATTCAAATAAGGCTGAACCTAACAAAAGTCTTAAAGCTTGTAAAAGTGGAATGCAAAAAAAGTTAGCAACTACTTGGTTATGAGTAGACCACATGACTGTAAAATTTTCCAGGTCATGGAACCACCTTTGTTAAAAATAGAAAATTGACAATGTCATAAAATTCAGTATAAAGCCTTAGCCTGTATATACATGATTGGTTTTATTTCCAATATTTCTCTGGTGTGTAATGATTTTAAATAAAGAAGAATCTCAATGTATGTCTTGGCATACTAATCAATATTTCTTGTAACAAGAAGAATGTAATGTTGTTTTACAAGTTAAATTATCTAAATTGGAGGTTCCATCTGCTCTCTCCCTTCTGCATTGGGAAACCATGCAGAAGACGGGGAGGAAGGATGGTAGAGGTCAGTAGGGATGGAGGACATCAGAAGCATATGGTCCACTGAGTCAACTAAGCAGGGCTCATGTGGGTTCACAGAGTCTGAAGTAGCAAGCACAGGGCCTGCGTGGTTTCTTAGGTTCTCTGCATACATGCCATGGGCGTTATCTTGATATCTTTTTGGGACTCCTAACACTGAGAGCAGCTATTCTCTGACTCTTTGGCCTACTCTTGAGACTCTTCAACCTATTGGGTCCCCTTGCAGTCTTGAGAGGAAGGTTTTTGCCTTCTTTTTTCAGATTTTGTTTTGTCCTACTTGGCTGTCAACTTTTGACGGCCTGTTCTTTTCTGAAGAGGAAGCTGAGCGGGAGTGGGTCTGAGGGGAGGAAGGTAGTGGGGAACTGGAGAAGTGGAGGTGGGGAACACTATAGTCAGGATGTATTATATGAGAGAAGAATCTATTTTCAATTAAAATTAAATAATCTGTGGCTAGAAAATTGTATTAGTTACTACTATAGAGCTTAATTTATAATATAAAAATCTGGCTGAGAGTAATCTCCAAGTGCTTAATCTGGGAAATGCTTCCACATATTGCTAGAGTAAGACATCCTGAAGAGTATTTTTCTAAACTTAGAGAATCATTAAGTGAGAGTTAGGAAAGGTCACTATTTTCTGCCAATAAGGCAGAAGAACTGAGCAAACAGCAAAATATTGTAAACAAGAAAAAGGATATCACTTCCCTATGGTGAAAAATGCTTTTCAGTTAAAAAAAGTTTGGAGAATTTTTGACATTCATCTTACTCATTTCATTTCTACTAATTTAGTTTGCTAATAGCAATATATCCATATTAATAAAAATCTTTGAACAGGTGGATGACAGTTATTACCTATTAAGGAAAAAGTTAAGATATTAGTTCAAAGCCTGCTCACAAATTACAATTAAGGAAGTAAAAGTGTTTTGGTGTATGATTGAAAGGTAGGTTCTTCCTCAAGCAGAAGTCAAAGCCCTGTATCCAGTCATTATTAACCAAAGAAAATGGAACAAATATAATAACTCTTTCTGTTTATAACTACCAGAAAAAACTGTGAGCATTGATGTTTATGGAAAAGTATATTAATTGATCTCTTTCACATTGATATCTGGATAGCAAGAATCAAATGCATCACCTAGCTTGTCAGTGATATCCTGAGGTTCATTTACATTGCCTTTATTCTGGCAATTACCTGGAATATGTCTTTAGTTCAAGGCATAATTCTCTTCATATACTATAAAAGTTAAAATGTTAAATGGACAGAGCTCAAAATATAAATGAGCTACTACAAAAAATATAAAATTGAGTATTAAAACACCTAGTGTTCTGGCCAATAGACTTAACTAAGCAGGGCTTACAAGAGCTCACAGAGACTAAAGTGGCAACCACAGAGCCTGCATGGATCTGCACTAGGTCCTCTGCACATCTGCTATGGTTGTTAGCTTGGTGTTCTTGTGAGACTTCAAAAAGTGGGAATAGGGGTGTCTCTGACTCTTTTGCCTGCTCCTGAAGCCCTTTTCCTCATACTGGATTACCTTGCCCAGCCCTGACATGAAGGTGTGTGCCTAGTAATATGGTAACTTCGTAAGAAGCTGTCTTCAGTTGATATCCTTTTGAGACCCATTCTTATCAGAAGTGAAACAGAGGAGAAGTGAATCTGGGGGAAATGGCTGGGAGGAGGGAAAAACTGCAGTTGTGATATATTGCATGAGAGAAGAAATTTAAAAAAAAAGGATTAGATGAAAAAACAAACAAAGCTCAAAAACCTGGTTTCAATCTACCTAAATGTTACTTTAGCTTTAAATTTTATTTTAGAAAATCAGAATATAATAAAAGTAGAGAACAGAGATGTAATATCTTCCTTGGAAGGATCAGAAGATATTTTTGAGACTGGGGCTTGTCTCGTTGCACTGATTGACCTGGGACCCATGGTGTAAAATAGGCTGGCCTCAAACTTGCATGACCCCCTGCCTCTGCTCTTTGTGCTAGGATAATGGGAATATGTCACACCACCCAACAGACACTTTTTTTAAGAGCTATAAATTTATCTGAAATTTTATAACCTAAAACAAAGCTTTGGATATAACATTTATAATTGTTATCAAGACTTACTTTCATTCAAAAGATGTTTACTAACATGTTTCAAGGGGATTGCAAGATAGCTCAGTTGATAAAAGGTTTGCCACACAAGCGTCTGGGCCTGAGTTTGATTCTCAACACCCACTTCACACCCTGGATGTGGTGACCTGTGCTTGTGTTGCCATTGGGAAAACAGAAACAGCCCTGGACCTCACTGTCCAACTATCCTAGACAAATCAGCCAGCTTCAGGCTCAGGAGAGACCCTGTGGTGGTATTGTGTTCCGCAAACTATTGTGCACTCTAATAAACTTATCTGGGGTCAGAGACAGAACAGCCACAATATTAAACATAGTGGTAGCACACGCTTTTAATCCTAGCATTCCAGAGGCAGAAATTTGTCTGGATCTCTGTGAGTTCAAGGCCACAAGGATACAGCCAAGCATGGTGACACATGCCTTTAATCCCAGGAAGTGAGCCTTTAATCCCAGGGAGTGATGGCAGAAAGCAGAAAGATATTTAAGGCATGAAGACCACAAACTAGAAGCATTTGGCTGGTTAAGCATAAGTTTAGGCTTTTGAGCAACAGTTCAGCTGAGATTCATTCTGGATGAGGACACAGAAGCTTCCAGTCTGAGGAAACACAATCAGCTGAGGAATTGGCAAGGTGAGGTGGCTGTGGCTTGTTCTGCTTCTCTGATCTTCCAGCATTCACCCCAATAACTGGCCTGAGGTTGGATTTTATTAATAAGACCGTTTAAGATTCCTGCTACAAGACCCTGTGTCAAACAATATCAGGAAGAAGGAATGAAGGAGATATTCATCATGACCTCTAACCTTCATACCCAAACATACTTTCAGTCAAGGATTGTTTCTATATGACACTGTTTTAAACTCTTAGCTCCTTTTTACATTATCAGAACTATTTCTGATTCACTTGGAATTCTTTTGAGGCTTAAGAATGATGTACACCTAGTTGTCATTTAACTAATAAGGTTTATTTTTTTTTATGCTTACCTGCATTTATCGAGGTTACAAAACTGGTCATTCTGTACTAGGAGTTAGGACCCTGGAATGAAATTACACAGGCAGATTATTAGGACATATTATGGCAGAGGAACCAGAAGAGGCAAGGAACAGCATTGAACCATGTAGCTAGGGAGAACTTCGAGAGTTAGAGTCGTTTGGAAGAAAATGTCAAAAATAGTCATTTAAATATTGTGTTAAGTATAGATTGAACTGACAGAAATTCTTTTTTACTTGTACTGAAGTGTGTATGAATACGACATGACTGCTAAATGAAACACTAGAAACTTGAAAGTTTAGTAATCTGAAGTTCATCCAAACTAAGAGAGAAATTAAATTATCAGTATAAGTGTTATCATATAATTTCTTACCAAACTTTGTACCTTTGTTGGATCATTAGGTGAAAAATTAAAACTGACAATAATAAAAGAAAACTATTGTCTGATGGCTGGATCATCTCATGCATGTGCAATAAACAATATGTTACAAACAAGTTTCAGAATAAAACGCCCACTATAAATAACTTCAACTTTTCTAAGCATAATTTTAGTTCTGGAAGAAACTGGTAAGCATCAATGGATGGACTTTTTGAAACTAACGTATTTTTTCTTTTGCTCCTCTGCCTTCAGGCTGATATGGGTGTCCATCAGAGGGTCATAATACTTATTTCTTCACTGTGAACAGAAATGCTAATCTCTGCTTTTTACTTCAAATAAAGACCATGATTTACATATTTATGGTTATGTCAGTAATGGTATTGTTGGGGGTATGACCTGGGAACCCATGAACAAATGAAGGTGGAACTATTGAGAAAAGGCAGGAGGGTGGATGTGATGTTCTTTTGATCACAGACTGATGTCTGTTTCAATGAATATTCTTTTCTCCCATATGTTTGTTCTACAAAACTTCACAAATTCAGACTTTTGCTCCATTAGTGATATCAAAATTTCAATTTGACCTCAAGTATACTTTATTTTTTAACTAAGAAAAAAATAGAGCACCTTTGCTTAGTATGTAGCTAGTTATGATGTCTGAAAATTAATAGTAATTGAGATAGAAAATGTGTAAGTAGACAGATAAGGCAGATGACAGGTATTTTAGATATACAAGTGATGTATGAATCAATCAAGGGATGGGATGTTTCAGTAATAAAAACAAACAAACAAAAAAAACAGGCTACATGGTGGGAAATCTGCATTAAAATTTTTGCATGTTTTTGCACATATGTGCAAATGTGTATGTGCTTGTGTGTGAGCATGTCTGATGGTGCTCTGTACACACATGCACAAGTGTGTAGGACAGAGATAGACGTCAGATGTCTTCTATGATCATTCTTCACCATAGTCTTTGATTAAAATATTTTAATTGAATTTATTCTCTGACAGATTCGTACGTGCATGATTCCTCCCACCTCTGTCAAAATTCTGTCTTTCCTAAAAAAATTCCCTTTCCAAAGTTAATGTCTCATAAGTTTGGGGAGATATGGTCTCTCTTTGAACCTGGAGTTTACTGATTCCATTGAGGTGGCTGCCAATGCCCAATTTTCACAT
>CABHPP010147196.1:0-46596 GCA_902168425.1 Peromyscus attwateri
AGTCTTATATGCACAAGTCTCAGGTTAATTAAATTAGTCAATCCAAATAAGACAAAAATCTAAGTATTGGTGAATAATAATGAATTAGAAAAATAGAACAGTGAAAGCATGCAGCCCTCAGAAGCTGCAGTTTGTCTTTAGGTAACAATGATTATTTAACTAAGATCAATTTTTAAATGAGCTTTGAGAATCAGCAAGTTTCTTATTTACTATATGTTATTTTTAAGTTACTCTCCTTTTAATACAATGCATATCAGAATTGGATATTGGCTAAAAATTCTGTAAATCAAAGCTGTTATATTTTTAAAGCATAAGTTAAGTTAAAGCATGAGTTGGCAAAACAAATTTCCCAAACCTGGAATGGATGTTTGATTTGAGAGAAGTACAATTCTTCCTCAGATGTCTTAAACTACTTTAAAGTTTCTTATTTTCTTGCAGAATGTTTTTTACAGGGTTCAAAGAAAAGAAAAGATGATCAAATGCAAAAATTTCATCATGATGAAACTTGGAATTTGTCCCATATTTTTGAAAACAACTATGTTATGAAACAAAAATATAATTTTCCAAAGAAAATTAAATGTCAAGAAACTGCTGTTGAACAAAGTGGTGCATAACTAAGAGTTATCTTTAGATTTCTTTTTAAAAATGAACTCATCCATATGGTAACAAAATACGTACTGCTGAAATACACAGTTCATCACTTGTGGTACCAAATCATGATAGACAAACTTATCTATTAATTATTTGATAACTATTGGATTATCAGAAACATCCAAGGAAAAGAAACAATTATTGTTTTAAATTCAATAATATTTTATTCATATATTTAATACAAAATGTATTGATATTTTGTATGCTGATATGTATTTTACAAATAATATTTTTTATATAGCATTTTATATATATTTTTGTCTGAAAAATTATGGTCTAATATACAAAGAGTCTAAAATTATTACTGGGAAAAAAAAGATAGTTTGTAATGGATCCAAAACTGAAAGGAAGTTAATCATGTGTGTCTAAAACATTTTTTACTGAGTATTTCTAATGAGTCCATATTCTCTAGAATTACCAGGTACTGACTTTAGACTATTATATAGTGTTATAAAATTATTCTACAAAAAGAAAGAATAGTTTATTTGTGATTATTAGCAATTGAAAAAAAGAATGACTAAATAACTTCAAAACTGCATGACCTTTATGATACCAAATGTATTAATCAGTGTATAAGTTTTATCCCTTAATAACGTAAGTAATACACTTATAGCATTTCTACCTTAATATTTCTATAATACTAAAATTTATAACAAATATTCTTCAGTAGCCACAAAAGCTCCTTAGACTGTTAAACTGTTTCTAGAATTTGATATCATGTTTTCAACATTAACAATGTAACAAAATTTCCCTCATCTAGGTAAGCAAAGTGCACACCTATATTTTTAACTAGCCCAAATATCACAGTTCACCCATGTAGAAAGTAACTATAGATATTATATCAAGGACAAAAACTATTTAAAATGTAAGTGTCCTACCTTCTGAAAAATTAAAACCCTGAAGTATTTGCCACATTTAATTTAGTTCTTGTGACAGAGAACAGATCTTCTCTGCTTGATTCTCATCCCCTCAATACTTTCTGAGTCAGAAATCAGCTGGTTTTGACATCTTCATTCAATAACAACTCAAAACGCTGTATTCATTCCACAAAATAGAAATCATGTTTCAGCCAGGGCCAAATATGAGTATAGTCATCCATGCTCAGCTTCACTCTTGGCAGGTCTGATGTCAGAGAAGATAGTTTCTTAGCGTCCCTTGTCTCTGTCAGTCCATCCATCTTAGCCTTGTCGGGAATCAAGTCTTGAAGTTCTAGTCTCTTAAACAAACACACCTTCATGTGTGTGGCAGAGGCACAAATCTCCATTTGTGTAAGTTTCTTAGCCACAAGAGTTCTGTGTAGGATTATTAAACAGAGAAAGAAAACTTCTTGTCTTCAACAGATTCTATTTCAAAGCAGTTCTCTGAGGACAAAACAAAGGTACAAACAAAACCAGAATCCACTACAGGTGAAACTGGCCTTTGCCCAAGAAGAAAACATGATTTTTCAATTTACATGGAGCATTTCCAGGTACAGGAACACAGGCAGGCTTTCTCTTCTTCCTCCTGCTCCGCAGTCTGAAGTGATCCAGAAGAGACTCCTGCTTCCCAGCTGGGAGGTTGTGACCACGGGCTTCTGCCCTGGGGATAAGTGTGTGGTCCCCCAGTCTCAGCACACTGAAGTGATGTGCTAGCTTCACTGTCAGTACCTCGGTAGGATGGAACAGAATACATCTTGGCTTCTTGACTATATTTCATTTGAAGGCCAGGGAGAGGAGGTATGAGCGGTCGCATTGCAAGAGAAAAGTAACAAAGCCCAAAGATAGTTTTGTCTTCATTGGGGATTTTTGTGGCTCCTTCAAACACTTCCTGAAATAGCTGATGCTGACTCACTTGCTTTGGGGACACATTCATTGGGTCCAACATTTTCCTGGCACTTGGTTATGAGGTCTCAGATTATCAGTGTTGCCTGGCAACCCAATAACATGCTAGACATTTTTATTTTGATGTACCTAACTTAAACATTCAATCTTTCAGAAAGAGGACAGATGGTTTTAAGATTTTACATTTGATTTCTGTTAAGAAAGAATATGTTTAATTCAAATTTATTCTCCTAGCCCAAGAAATTCTGAATTAATTTCTTATGTGCTGGAGAGTTCCATTTATAGGGATGTTAATGTCCTCACTGTTTCCTGCTGTCTCTAGCCCAGATGTTCTTATCTCTACCCACACTCAAAGAAATCTCTCCCCACAGACAGTTTAGTTAGAATTTCTGCCCCTGAAATACATGTATAATAATACGACTAATCCCTTCTTTTTAAATGTATTTTTCATTTTTATTTGTGTCTGTCTGTCGTCTGTGTGTCTCACTTGTGCACGTGGAGGTAAGGAGAGGGTGTCAGATCCCCGGAACTGGAGTTACAGGTAGCTGTGAGCATCTGATGCGGGAACACAATTCCTGAGGTCCAGTGCAAAGGCAGTAAATGCTGTTCACAGCTGAGCCATCTCTCTAGCCCATATTTCTTTGTTTTATTATCATGACAAGATGAGAGATTAAAGGAGGAAGAGGAAAGGAAGGGAGAGGAGAGGGGAAGAAGTGGGAACGAAGAGGAAGTGGAAGGGATGTGACTAGAGAAGAAGAAATGGGAACCAGTTTAGAACTAAACCACCATTTCGGGAATTGCTTTCTCTATGTACTAAAAGCTAATTTCCAGGGAATTTATACAGAGAATAAATATCCTCACAGAGTATGTATCTGTAAGATTTAAATATAACTTGGTAGGAATGAAGTATATACCCCCTCAAATTTAACATATCAATAAGTTTTTATAAAGACTTTCCAATCAAATTATCACAAGATCATTAATATGTTAACAAATGCATTAAAAACTTTTCAAAGAAAGGAAAATTTAATAACGTGTAGCTATAGAATGGAGTAAGAATATATTATATCATATGTAACCGCTGGTTACAAAGATTGCATATAGTACAGGATGTAATTTTGCCAAAATTAAAAGGGGGGACAGTAGAAACAATACATCTTGACACCCCTGAGAAGAGTGAACCTCATTTGAGGAAATATCTCCATTGGATTAGCCCATGGGCATGTGTGGGGGCCCATTTTCTTCATTGTTAATTGGCATAGGAAGGCCCAACCCACTGTTTGAAGTGCCAGCCCTGGACAGGTTGACCTGGGTACTACGAGAAAGCAAGCTGAGCAAGCGAGAAAGTGAGTGTTCCTCTTTGACCTGTGCTTCAGTTTCTGCCTAGAGTTCCTGCCTTGAGCCTGGGTGCTGGACTGGAACTTATAGGCCAAATCAATCCTCACTGCCCACCCCCCAACCCCCCAAGTTGCTTTTGGTCAGTGTTTTATCACAGCAATAGAAACACAAACTAGAACAGGTGGAGAAATTTCTACAGCAGTTTTAGACTGCTGAGCAAACTACTCTTACTCCTGCAGGTCTAGAGCGGTTGCTATGAAAGATTTTAAGAGCCTATGGTAAATAGGGGTAATAGGTGACCTCATAGGCTGCTGGGCTACTGTTGGTAGGAGATAACAATGTTTGGGGACAAATCTATGTTGTATTTGGCATATCTCCCTTTCTTTCTTTTTTTTTTTCTTCTGACCTTTACACAGAGTGAATTCTCCAATGTGGACCATCATACTGACATTGCATCTGAACTGAACTACTGCTTGTAAACTGGGTGTTTCACAGCCAAACAAGCCATAGGTTAGGTGAACAGCTAATCATTGAGTTAGAGATGAACATGAGATGTTTCAATTATTTTGGCCATTAATGTTTTTCATCATATAATCTTGCATTGCCTTCTCTCAATCTGGGGTATTACTTATGATGGACGAATAAAATCTTAAGCTAAGTGTACATATGGTTGCATACAAAAGAGAGAAAACATTCATAGGCACCACATTCCCATTAAATTGGAAGTTTGGGGATTCAGATGTCACAGAGCTGACACTCAATAAGGGTTTTGTAAGGAAAAAGGCAATCATTTATTTTCAAAGTGTAAATATCAATATAATTTCAGGCACTGTGTACATAGACAAATTATCAATTGTCGAAAGAGACTTATAATGCTGAAGGAATCACTTTTCTAAGGAAATGTGTATGCAACTCAAATTAGAGGATCCACAAATATGAATCCCAACCTGACAGAATTTAGATTAGCAATAGATGAGTCTACTAAGGCTGGACCTTTAATATCCCCCATCAGAAATGCATATACTGTCCATAGCAACAAACTAGAATGAACTACAGTCCATTGGTGGTATGAACTGTTGACAGCTGAGTTTTGCGTGTGCCGTGAAAGAAGCTACATGGATATTCTTTATACTTCCAATTCAATTTTTCCATCAATGTAGAATGTCTATTAAAAATAGTTTTTTTAAGAAAAAGTTCCTTTTTTATGTGCTTTATACTTCTATAATTAATTTCAACATGTGAAAAATTAGAGGTCAGTTATATGTTTAAAAATAATTATTGCCATTCTAAAATTATGTAGCTCAGTTTTATATACTGGATGCTTAATTGTGTCCATGTATAATTCATAATACATCTTTAAGAATTTGCTATACCCCAAATATGTCCCCAGTAATGAATGTCTACAGAGGAACAAATTACAGTTCCTATTCAGCTGGAGTAAAAATCATGCAAGTAGAGAACTGGGATAAGGTGCAAAGGAATAACCACAAGAAAAACACATAAAACATCCTTTATATCTTTCTAAAAAAGTCTTTTAAATTCCTCTTAATAATTAGGTACAATAATTTATATAAATCTTTTGAGATGTTTGTGTGTCTTACTCACAAAATATTACAAATTTTAACATTACTATTGACACTGTTTTTATTTTAAGAAAAGATAGATTATAAAAATGGAGTAAATTAAAGGCCAGTACCACCACAGTCAGCCTGGCCTACAAAGAGAGTTCCAGGCCAGTCATGGCTACACAGTGAGACCTTGTCTCATAAAAGCCTCTAAAGAAGCCATAAATTAAAAGAATTGCTTAATCTTTTCTAAATATTAGTATTTTAAAGTGGGGAATAACATATATAATTATACATGTATATAACGTTTAATATATATTTAATTATATACTATACTTAATAATATATTACACATAATAATATATATTGAGTATGTAATTATAAATCTTTAGTTCCAGCTTTTTTTTCATTTTGAAAATTCTTTTTCTTTTTTTTTTTTAAAGGGAGTGTTCTCCTCCTTCCCCTTATTTATTCCTGAGAGTCAGAGTTACATTGTCAAAACAGGTGATATATTTTCAAAAGTTGAAAATAGAAAAACAGCAACAGTTAAAAAAACAGAAGGCAAGAAAGTCAGAAACACAACGTTACACATGCATGTTTAACCAAGTCTTCAGAGATAAGCGAGTGAGCACTTGGTAAATACGCTCTGGAGAAATAATGCCCAAAGGTTGTGTTTGCTGTTGTGCTTGGTGTTTGCATGTGATCTGAGAGACCAGATGACCAGTAATCTCCCTTGCCCTTTCTTTTCCTTAGTCCCTGTTGGCTTTGCACACAGCTCTTTCCCTTGGCCAGCACCCATTCGATAGTCCTAAGATGTCTGGGATGGTTAGGATTCAGCAAGTCACACCTTAGCCTGTCAGGACCTGGCGCCTCCTGTGACCTGCATCAGCCCATCGCTTCATTTCACCTCCAAAGAGCCCAGAGACAGGTCTACCTTGTTAAGCTCAGATTGCAGGAAGGCTAAGGCGGACAGCAGTTACTCTTGGCTTTCCTGTCATATCTCCTTAAGTCCGAGATATACACAGCCCTTATTAAACCCATCAAGGCCCCAGGCCAAACAAGGAGAACTTAATAGATGGGTGATTGGACTGCAGAGTTTTAGATTTACTCTAAGCAATGCCAGCACTTACTAATTGCAGGTGTTAGACCAAAATGTATGACAGTTTTGAAATTTTTGATTTAGCGCAATTTCTCAATCATTTACTAATGCTTGTGATGTTGAGAGAAAACATGCTATTTGTTTGAAAACTTTGACTTACCACACCTTAATGGTTTTCATTTTTCGCAAATGCCCTGAAAGCCAGATGGTAATATTTTCCCCATTACATTGGTATTATTCCCATATTTAATGAACTGTTTTGTAAGAGTTTAGTTCATATCTAGCACTGCTCTTGGAGTGAACCTACAAGGAATAATACAGCCACCTTCTTATTTTCCATAGACTGTGGCTTTGTGGGAGGAGCATGGACTTAGGCACACAGTCCACACAGTACATAAAATGACCGATGAGCAGAGAACAATGGAGCAGCCGCTGCCTATTGAGATGGGATGGAAAGGGAAGGGCACAAAGCATCAGGGAGGGGAAGGCTGGCACGCACATGGGGTAGTAAGGCTTTACCAGAGAAGAAAAGCTTAGAGGATCTCAGCCCAGTTGCCCACAAGCTGTGTGAGATGTTCATCCACAGTTTCATATTCAGATGTAGCCAAGCTTTTCCATTTACATTTCAAAAAAAAAAAAAGACTTAGTATGTTTTGAGTGTTTACAATTTTTTGTGAAGCTCGGGTTAATTTTATTTGAAAAAAATAGTGATTAATATACAGTTAAAGAATTTGGGGAATAATTTTAAAGCCATTTCTACTTAGCCAAATTAAATGTTTAAAATGTTTTCCTGACTAGTGAAAAGAGAATCAAGTAAAAGAATTGGAAAGTGTTTCTCTTGTAGACTATCCTGGAGCCATGACAGACAGGCATTTTAAAAAGTCAATCAATGCAAGACCACAAGTAAGAACAGAAGCTTTACCTGCACTGATGGGAAGTGCTGGACTCCTCATTGGGCCAGTGTGGCCCTTCAGTCTTTGGTGTGGTGGTGAAGCCAGTCACCTAAATATTCCAATTTTCAAAGTTTCTGTCTACAAATTAAATGATATAAGTATAATTTGAAAAAAATGCATGATTTGCAACATAAAATTCTATGCATGGGGAACTCAAGGGAGGAATGTTTTTAATTTTATAAATTAAATAGCTTTTACAGAAGAAAATTTTATAGCAGAAATAAGGGATATGTTTATCAGATATGTAAAAAGCATTTTGAAAAAGCCTGTTCAGTATTCCATAACTAAATAGTAATCACTCTGTCTGCCGTGACTTCCAATATCACTGCTGCATTTTCAATACAACAGGGAGCGATGCATTTCCTAATGGCAAGATGATGTTAGGACCTAATTGGGTAGGCCTTGATTGCTTTCCCAGATGCTCCTTATTCCTAAGATTACTGATCATGCCCATGACACAGGCATGATGGGAGAATCCTCTGATCATGACTAGATGGCTGACTAATTCTTCCTCAAGACTCTTGTCACACAGGTATCCAGAGATTCTTATGGAGAGCTTGAATTTCACCTGGCTTAAATAACACGTGGGTTGACTGTTCTTATACTTGGTTGGTTGGAATAATGCATGTTGTATTGTATCTGAAACTTGCTTTCCTATAGAATTCCTCTTCGTGTGCTGTGAAAGGAGCTTAGGGCTCCCAGCAGCTCTAATACAATGTGGGAGAGAGAGAAGGGTAGGGATGAAGGAGTCTACCACAAGAGCCCAATGATTTTGAGGCAACAATATGCCTTAAGTCATTTCACAAAAATTCTGTTTGCTTTATTGTTCCAAACTCGAATTATCCCTTGTAAATACGGCAGCCATCAATTGTAAGCCACAGACTCTGAAAGAATTGTTGTTGAGTGTGTTGTAGCAGAAAACCTTAAAGAATATATTTTTTGTAAAGCATCACTCCTTTGAGGAACTGATGGTATTCCATCTTGTATAATGGGAGTCAGGTAGACAGCCTCTACCTGCCTTTTCACACTGGCCTTCAAATACCCTGACACACTTTCCATGTTTGATTAAATGTCCTCAAGGCTAATCCAAAGACCTACATTCTATCTTTCTTCCTTGATGTGGTCTTTATTTTCAAATTCTAGTTAATTGTAATTTATTTTATGATAATAGATTTGGGTACTTTACATTTTTTATGTAACCACAGGACTAGAAATACAAACAAGTTTACAACTATATTTCCCATGTAATTTAGATCTTAAATAATAAGCCTGCATTAACATAATTTTGCAATACTAGAAATTACCTTCACAAGTGTAATTTCATAGTATGTGAGAATTCAAGAAATTAGAGAGCACTAGAAGCCAAAGTATAAACTGAAAGCTCACTTTATCATTCCCTGAGGAGCAGATCATGAGAAAATACAAGATGTAAGCACTTGAATGAGGAGCTAAATTTTTTCATAATTGGTGTTCTCATATGTTAAAATTAGAGTAAAATTTCTCAGATGTATCTTTTATATAGTATATTTTATATAGTATATAGTGTATTCACAGTAATGATGTCTTTCTGTATTTTGGATGTTTACATAGATTAAAAAGAAATGTTTGAAATATTTTCCCAATGCGCATATTTTTTTAAGTAAGTAATTTCTCTATGCTTATCTACTGTCCTCCCCATTCCTAAGCTAACAACAAATATGGAACCAAGAACCAGCAAAGGCTAAATGCTATATCAAACCCTAGGTTTGGGTTAAGTGGTAAAATGCTTTCTTGAAAGTTGGAAACAGTCATTTCACAGATAAAAGCCTTGGATTGGTTGTTGTTGCTTAAGCCATTTATAAAGCAGTGGCCCATTATTTTTCCTTTTAACATTTGCTTTTTTGTACCCAGCATCTTTGAAGCTTAAAAAATGCTGCAGTACTTAGCATCTCTCTTCTTAGTCTAAATTGAGTTAATTGGAGTCTGTCATTTGTTCCCAGTTTGTGTTGGAGAAGAATGATTGAACAGAGGCACAGACTCAACCACACCATTTTATTGTCTGTTGGAGACAAAAAGCCAGTGGGATTTCCCTTATTAAGTTAACATCTACTGATTTCAAAATATTTCAATGATACAAATAGCAGCGGGGGCCACTGGGAATCCCAACCTCCCATCAGTCCCCCTTTTCTTTCATTCCCCATACAATCCAGTTAATTCAAAGGTGCTGGAGGAAAAGAAACATGCTATACGTCAAAATGACAGAGCCTATTACACGATCTGAGGAATGAATAGCAGTGGGGATTGTTATGGGTGAACTCTTACTTGTACCTTTAACTGAATTTCTTTTCTGGCATGTTTTATTAAAATCTCCCTACATATTTGTGTGGATGATGTGCATGCCTGAGTAATCTCTTTGGGTCACCACCACCGTGATTTGATGAATATGAGAAAAGAAAAATAAAATCTTTGTGACTCTTGTTATATTCAAAACATGTACAAACCAGAAGCTAGATTACAAATTGGTAGCCTAAAGTCAAACTTTGCTTTGTAGCGTAGAGTTTCCAAAGTCAACTTTTATTATAAAGGAAGATATTCCACCCTTCAAAATTAATGTGGTCTAGGTCAGCTCTGAAATGCAATATACAAATATATTCTTTATGAGTCAATAAATATTTTTGTAACATTATGTAGTCAAATAAACTATATAATCAAATTTAATGGTTAAAATAGAAACAAATAAACAACATTAATGAGTCACTGATGTCAGCAAATAGAGGCTTTTCTTTTTTAACTTATAAGTTTCATTAAGAGCCATTATATAAAAAGAAAGATCTTAAAATTCACCCCTTAAGAAAATTCTAATTGAAAATCACTAGGAACCATTTGACTGTGAATAAATGCAAAACAAATGGAAAACAGATTTTAAGGTACTGAGATCAGGCGATGGGAAAGAAAATAAATGTCAGCTGCTTAGGTAATCTACATTGACTAAGAAACGACAAACATGCTTCCAAAAAGGATATTAAGGACTTATCCTAAACACATCCTCCTCACAGCTGGAGATTCATGGAAGCAGCAGCCAAGTTGTTTCACCATCTTCCAAAATAAAACAGCATGAGAACATCGTTCATTGTTAACAAAACTCTGTTTTAATTGACTATAGTGAAAAAATTACTTCTTAAAAGTTAGTGATAGATTACTTCCACCAAGTAGATGTTATTTTAAGAGAATAGTCAAAGGACAACCTTGGCATAGCCTCACCTAGGTAAGGTATAGAGAAATACAAATTTAACTAGGCTAATTATACTGGAGGGATACTACATTGTCATGGATTTTTGGTGGCTCTTTGGAAACATAAGTTAAATAACAGAACATGATTGAGCATTTTATTATTGGAAGCCAAAGTTCAGTGAGGCCTTTGGTTGGGTCTGTTGCTAACTTTTACACGTATTTGTAGATGCAGTATGCAGGGCCATTGGATGCCTAGTGGTTTGCGAGCTTTAATTTTGCTTGCAACCACAACTTAGATCAAACTGCATTCTATCCAAAATCCCTGAGAGTATGTTCGGTTCCAGTTTATTGGCTGATACTTGTTTGACACAGTGATAGGTATTACTATGAGGACTGATAAGGCATATATAGAAATTGGCTGAGGGTGGGGTGTGGATAATGATACTTAATGACTGTTAAGGATAACAGTCTGCCTGGATGATTTGAGCAGAAAACTATATTCTGGGAATTTTGTTTTGTGTGTGTGTGTGTGTGTGTGTGTGTGTTTGAAATACAGAGTTAAGTAGCCCATGCTTTGCTTTTGTGTGTGAGAAGCCCTTTACTTCAGGCATATCCATCCTGGGGCTTGCTAAGATCATAGAGCTATCAGTTAGTGAATAGGATGCACATTTGCATACTGAAACCACTCACCAGTGCTCGAATACCATAAACTCAGGTTTTCTAAGAAAAAAAAACAGTACCTATGTATTCTGAATACTACAGTTAAATGAAATGTTCTCACAGGTAAAGAGAAACATTTGCTCTGTGTAGTTGCAATATCTGGTCATTCAAAGTCCAGATATAAGGGTGATTGTATATGAATAAGTTCAATATTACATAACAGAATGCTTGTTAGCATATTTTATAAACTACAAACACTGACAATTTTTAACCATTATTTTCATTGATTATCAGTGTTTCCAACTGAAAACATAGTGAGAACAATGTATATAATGAAAAATAGTAATGATATGTAAACAGATATATTAAAAAATGAAGTCACATGTTAGCTTTACATATACAGAATGTTGTACAAATACATAAACAACATGAGAAGCAATATAATTTCCCCCATTTTCTTTTGTTTAAAATGGCTAAAAGTTGGAAGTATATTATATATTTCACATGTAAAGTGAATCTTAATACAATCACTACATTTTTTTTTCAGAAATAATTTGTCTTGTTTAGACCTATAAAATATACAGTTGAGAAAATGGTACCAGGCATATTTATCATGCTCTCAAAGTAGAATTCAATAACCTGTTCCACAGTGACAATTTGAACATTTCTTATTGAGGGGCCATATGTGATCTGTGGGTACAGTACAACACAGCATAATTAGATGATAAAGCTGTCACAGATTTCCTAAATGTGAATTCATTAATCACCAGATGTGGATTGGGGTATTTTAATGTATTAAACCTGAAAAAATAACAAACTTTTACATTCACTGATGATTTTATACACTAATACATGAATTGTGTAAATATTTATATACTATAGAAATGGTTCTTTTATGTTCTAATTAACTTTTCTGTCCTCTTTTTAAAAAACTTTAATATTTATAATAGTCACATTTATGGCTGTTTAAATGGTGAATAACTTAAATGTTTCCTCACTAAAAAGAGACATAGCTCAATTTGATTGACTTTTATGTTTGACTTTTGAAGAAGAAGGAAACATAGTTAATTCCCTGTTAATAAGAATGAAGACTTTGTAGAAGACAACTTGGAGGGTGTGTGTGAGTGTGTGTCTGTGTGTATGTGTATGTGTGTGTACACATGCATATACAGTTACAAACTGGAAAATAAAATTATGAATATTCACAGTTCTCCACTTAATTTCCTAGTTTTCTGAGGAAACAGTTTTCTGAGAAAACAAAACAAAAACAAGTTGTTGAAAGTTCTACTATCCATTTAAAGAAAATCAATATTTGTTGCAAGTTTACTACACTATTTTTTTTCCTTTTTAATCTTTCCATCTGTTCTAGAGAATAGCTTTTCTCTAGAGATAAACTATTTTTATGTTCTTGATAAAAATAGTAATTGGAGATTTGCTGTATTGTTATTTGATACTACATTAGTTATCACTGAGTAGCAAACAAGACTGAATATAATAGCGTATCTTTCTCTAAGTGAATGAGTAAGTAATTAACTTTAAACTTTCCATTAATTCACTACAAACTATTTCAGAAATTGAATATTTTCATTATTTCTTAAATCATTAAATTAAATAATCTATACCAATATTTAAATATTTCCAAGTCAATGTCTTATGTTTGACACTTGGATGTAAGGAAAATTATCAAATTTTACTTTTAAAAATTATATACAATTTTCTAAAACATGCATTGAAAGATAAGACAAGATTACATGCTCTTGTTATTAAAATGTTTAGTATGAATTTCCATACACAAGACAAATCAGTGAGAAGGTGGCGGAAACTGGTCATCAAAATTGGATGTTGCTGGGCAGTGGTGGCACATGCCTTTAATCCCAGCACTCGGGAGGCAGAGCCAGGAGGATCTCTGTGAGTTCAAGGCCAGTCTAGTCTACAGAGCGAGATCCAGGACAGGCACCAGAACTACACAGAGAAACCCTGTCTCGGAAAAAAAAAAAAATTGAGTGTCTTCTTTATTGAATCACTGTTTGCAAACTTTCTTTTGTGCTATGTGGCACTTAGATGACTTCATGAAGATTACATAGATTCATAAATTCTTCTCACTGAAAATTACCAAGTACTCTTGCAATTTCTCTCTCTCTCTCTCTCTCTCTCTCTCTCTCTCTCTCTCTCTCTCTCTCTCTTTAAAAAACAGATTCCTTGTTATCTTATTTATGATGTCCTCTGAACAGAACATTGTGATATTTATTCCCATGATGTAATGCTTGTCAGGACAAACATGCTGGTCTATCCAGTGACTCCATAAAGAGGTAGTAAACTGCACTCACAAATGATTATTCTATGCATAAAATTATGTGGCAATAAAAAACATGCAGAACCATGCTTTTAAAAGAAAACAGTTTTTACAAGACAAATTCCATTTCAGGAAGTCTGTTAACACACTTGATGATCTTGTGCTAGAATTTTATTGTGTGTAATGATACTTGTAATATGTAATACATCATTGAAAGCATAGAATGGCATTGTTTCATATATTTTTACTTAATGACAACAGTTACAGTGGGATTTGTGGTTCAGAATATAAAAAGTAACTCCTTGATTTCTGTTACTACTTTATGAGCTAAATAAATCTTTTTTACATTTCAGTATACCTACTGGAAAGATTTTTATAAGTGTATAATGCCAAACCTAACCATGTAAATATGAATGTTTACTTACATGGATCACAAAGAACATGCCAATTCATGCTTAATATTAAATGTAAGTACAGTAATTCTTTGCACCTTTCCTTGAAAAACATATTCAACCTTGTTCTCTGAACAGAGATCATGAATACTGTCACTTTGTATGTTAGAGAAGACTTTTGTTTGTATCTCTACAAACACCATAACTGGAAGTCAGCTTTGCCTTTCTACATTTGTGTATTACTTTAGACTCTTGAAGTTTAGAATGTTCTATGGTCAAAAGCAGAGCTGGAGAGTTGAAGAATGTGTTTGAACTTTTTCACATAATTCACACACTTGTTGGTCTTCCCCAACATACGCTTCATTTCTTCATTTTTAACCTAGGTAGCCAATCATATCATACCCACCCTCCTTTTTCTTTTACTAAAATTGAGAATACTGGGGACTTGGTTGAGGTGAGTACTCAGTCTTCCATCCCTTGGGACCTTAGTTCAACAGATGACGCAGCACTCCCTCCACTGGGAGCTAGGTTCAGATGAGTATCCTGCCGGGCGGTGGTGGCCTATGCTTGTAATCCCAGCTCTCGGGAGGCAGAGGCAGGCCGATCTCCGTGAGTTCAAGGCCAGCCTGGTTTACAGAGCGAGTTCCAGGACAGCCAAGGCTACACAGAGAAACCCTGTCTCGAGAAACCAAAAAAAAAAAAAAAAAAAAAAAACAGATGAGTATCCTTTCCCTTTGCTGACTTGCTATAGAAGTTTTGTAACTTCCTGTATAAATATCAGTCTTACCTTGGCATAGAAAATCTACATCTTTATGTTGGATTCCTGATAATCCCTCTGTTTCTCACTTAACTAAAAAGCCAGAGATAGGAACTTATGTGTTTTTCTTTTTTACAAAACACATACCATAACATCATTTTTACTGTCTTGGAACATTTCAGAAAATCAAAATTATTTTGTTATATCCTATCCTATTTAATTAGAAAGAGTTTAGAAGATAGCAATTTGTACTTTACGACGTTGAATGAGTGGTGCGTTTGATCACTACTGCTTCTCTTGTACTGCATTTAAGAACTGTTTGGGTAATGCCAGAAACAAAATTTCCCTAGAAGTATACTTAAATTGAAGAAATTTCTGACAACATAGAAAGGCTGACTTAATTATAAAAAAATGGGAATATAGCAAATCAATAAACCCATCATTAAATACTGTTCTGTATGGAAGTTCACTTGAAGAAAATGGTACGCAGAACCTCTCTGGCAGTTTCCATTTCTATGAATCAGCCTCTACAAATGGCAAGTGTGGATATCTAAAATGTCCAAGAGAATCTTTGTGAGTGACTTCAGTGCTTCTGTTTGTAAAGGAAAAATTCTTTTGAAGGACAACATTGACACTGAAGGACACTGGCATATTCAAATAGCTTTCTTCCTTCTTTTCATTTTGATAGCAGCAACTCATCTAAAGAGCATCCATAAAACGGTATGCAGGTTACGTGGCACTTGAAATTATTATAGGTATCAGTATTCTAGTTTTTATAGACTATAAATGTACACATAAAGAAATGAAGGATGAGCAGCATCATGGTGTTTTTATTGCTTGCAGTCAAGATTTACTCTACTCCCTCTACTCACAGAATAGCTAGTCCAATAATTTTCATCTAGTAACTAATAGGAACTTTTCCTTGATACATTAAAAGAGCTTAACATGGTATCTTCCACCATTCTTAAAATATGCTAGCAATCTTTATCATTTTTATACAAAAGTAAAAACACAAAATCCTACACCATCATTCCTCTGAAAGACAGTATTGAAAAATGATCGCGGTAGGCTAATGTCAGAGTGTGAGATTTCAAAGGAACTGGTACAGGAACCATTCTCTTGCTCCAGAAAGATTCATTGCCTTGTGTAGTAAAATGTCCTTCTAAAGCCAGAGGTTGTTGAAAGAAGATAACTTGTCAAAGGTGGTTTTTGCTTGCTTAGCAGATTTGATTTCACTGAACATCAGGTGACTACTCTCCAACATCTCTACAGAGGTTCTGTATCAAGTTCCCTGAAATTATCATCACCTGGGGGCTTGCACTGCCACGCATAATCCAGGGAAAACACATTTTGTGATGCAGCCAAGTATATGACTTCAAGAACTCATGATGGGAATCCTTTTGCTCTGTAAATTGATAGTCACAGCCAGAGGGATTATGTAAATACTCAAGGGAATGAAATGCCAGGCAGCGGGTGTAACCCTATCTGGGTTGCAAAGCAAGAGACAGTATGTGCTTGGAACACATATACCAAAGAAGAGATTTGTCTAAAAATGGAAGCACGGTTACTTTTTATAGCTCTATTCCTCATGAGTATTTACAGTGATGTTAAATAAACTTCACATTGACAATGATACTGCCACAGAGTCGACATTATTCTATATCTTGGTGCCCACAGTTCTCTTCAAACACATTTAAATGTCTGAAATCATAACAACTCACCATTTAGTGAGCTCTGCTTTCACAAGAAACAGCTTTAAAATTAGTTATAAACTCAGTACATAAAAGGAAAATTTTCTCAAATCACTTCCTTGGAACTGTGATGATGCACATGACTCATATTTTAGGAATTCTTTATTGTCAAACACATCTACCTTCTGTTAGCTTCTGGGACTCATTTATCTAACAGGTTAGTGGAAGTAATAGATTCATAGTCACCAAAATGTGGAGAATATTCATGGTTGGGTATCATTCAGTTCTATAAAGGCTTGAAGGAGACAGATTGAGTGCAGATTAATCAGATTAATGGGGCTCAGAAAGATTCCCTAAGATAAAGTCATATCAAAACTAAAGATATGAAGTAGGAATTAACATAGTAAAGAGAAAGAGGGGAAACAGGGGAAAAACAAAGAAGTATAGGATGAAATGAGGCACTTTGCTGAGCATGATGGCTCACTCCTCTAATTCCAGAAAGAAGGGTGGGACTGATAGAGGGAACAAAAGATGGTGGGAAGGAAGTAGAAGACAAGTGGGCAGCTTGCATACAGGGAAGGCACCATATTCTAGTTTACATACTCAAGACAGAGACTTCTGTTGTTCTCAGAAGTGATCCGAAGCTCAGCATTTATGGGGAAAGGAGTTGAGAAAGGAGCCTGAAGCAAGCCAGGCCTACCATGAAGCAGATTTAACACATGCCAAGGAACTTACATTTTGTCTTCCAAATAGCAGTGGGAGCAATCGAATAGTCAATGGACCTGCACTTCACAGAGTTTGGCCTACTTTGTAAAGAAAGGGGGAGTGAGGGAAGACTGGTGGAGTGCACACTCACCTGTTACTGAATTTTCTCACCCCTGTAAATGTTTTATGTTAAGTGTTCAATAAGTACCTGGGGAATCATCACTTTAAATAACTTCTTCTTTAGCCTAGGATGAAAAAGCAATACTATGCTAGAAAAATTTCTGAATATTTCTTTAGTTTTCTTTTCAGACTAAAAGAATTTCTCTAAGAAACTTGGTCATATAATAATAGCCCATCACTAAGCATTCAGAGGGAATGGAGAAAGGAATGTTTGAAAAAAAATATTTAACTGTGGACTATTATGACCTCCAATCATTGATGAAATCTTTGACTGTTATATTGCTTGATGGTAAGCTGAAGCAAGGCTTTCCCATTAAGCAATCATCCACGCTAGTAGGTAGCATGCCTTTTAAACAATCAGCTTTCCAATCCTCTGTCTGACAGTGCCACATCACTGTGATGCCTGATTACAGAAGGATTCACCTTCAGATACACTGCCCACAATGTGAGCCAGTGAAAATCATCAGCTACCTGATTCTTGACTTTGAAACAAAGATTGTTCATGGAAAGCTGAAAGCTGTTTAACTTCAATTAATTTTAACAGTGAAAGCAAGAAGGTGCTAAACAGTGTCATGGTCACATGAGTGTGGAGATGCAGATCAGTTTGGCAGTCTACATTACGTTAAGTAGGGAAAATGATTGAATTTAAAGCAGTTTCATGTGATTTAGTTACTCTATTCATTGCTGTAAACAAACAAACAAACAAACAAAAACACTGCAAAAAGGGCCTTAAGGAAATGTTTATTTTGGCTCATAGTTCAAGGATACAGTTCATTATGGAAGAAGCAAGGAGGCAGGAGAAGTATGAGGTAGCTGGTCACACTGCATCCACATTCAGGAAACAGATTGGTGAATGTGGCTGCTCTCCCCCTTCCTCCTTTTCATTCAGCTTCAGGCCCCCACCCCGTGGAATGTTGCCACCAACATTTAATATGGGCATTCCTACATCAACTAACCTAACCTAGGACAACATCCCACATAGCCAGGAACAAAGATTTCTTCCCATGAGATGCTAAACCTTTTCGAGTTGACAATCATTTAAAATAATTTGAAGATGAGAAAGTGTATGCTAGTGTTTAATTTGGGATTTCTCAAGATATAATTGAAGTCTAATTACTATGCCTTACTCTAAATAAGTATCCAATGAGCATTTTGGGCATATGATGTTTGCATGAAAGCAAACATTGACAAGTTTAAATGGCAGGCTCTTCATCACAAAGTACTGATTAAAATTGGAAGCACAAAGGAATAAATGTAGTCCTGCCCTTCACTTATCCAGCCCCATATTTTCTGCTTTTGAATGATTCATCTAAGAATTCAAGCTCCTGGTTGGAATCAAAATACTATCCACTTGATACAGAGTTTTGAGCTTCTACATTCAGCAATGCTTCAATGTATACAAGCAGTAAACATAAAATATCACTTAAAGAGAAAAAGGAGAGAAGAATCATTGCATTAGATGCAGCAAAAGCATTTGATAAATTTCAACATCCTTTTAACGATCGAACACCTCGATACATTAAGCACCGAAAATCGTTCCTCAGTATGTCAAGTTCACAGTGTGCATCATTTTGGATGGAGAAATGTAAAGTCTGTTCTCTAAGAGAAGGGACATGGCAGGATGGCCACTTACACCAATCTCTTTTTGCCACTTAAAAAAAATCTAAATGTATTTTTATACAATATACTTGAGTAATGTTTTGCCCTTCCCACAAATACTCCCAGATCTCTCCTCTTCCCTTTCTCTCTCTCTCTCTCTCTCTCTCTCTCTCTCTCTCTCTCTCTCTCTCTCTCTCTCCTCTCTCTCCCCCATTTTAAAAACACAAAAACAAATCCAAGTGAACACAAAGCTATGGAATCCCACAGTTCCCTTTTTGTATTATTAGAAGTCCTGTCCAGAGCATCAGAAGAGAAACAAATGAAAGGTTTCAAGTAGAAAAGGAAGATGTCAGATTGTTATTCTCATTGGTGAGTAGCGTGATTTTTGTAAACTTTAAAACCCAAAGACATCAAACACACACAACACACAGACACACAGACACACACACACACACACACACACACACACACACACACACTGAAAATCAATTTCCGTCAAGATATAAGATGAAGAAAATTAGCATAGGACCAGAAAAGAAATTCTCCTCAGGACATAAAACATAAAGCATAAACAAACAAACAAACAAACAAACAAACCTAACAATAAAATGACTCTTAATGACACTCTGCTATACTCATAAATCAGCGCCTTGCTCAGCCATCATCAGAGATGCTTCCTCCTGAGACAGACGAGAACAAATGCAGAGACCCACAGTCAGGCAATATTCATTCATAAATAGGATGTCTTCATTCAAATCCCTCCCCTCAGGACTCAGTGGCCCCCAACCCCCACAAAAGTATAAGAGCCAGAGAGGATGGAGGTCACCAAGAAAACAAGGCCCTTTAAGTCAACAGGATCAATGCAACAGAGAATGAGGCAGCATGCACAGGGCCTGCACGGGTCTGCTCCAGAAGGGGTCCTATAGCTGAAAGAAGCAGGTACATGCCCCCATCCCTAACCCAGAAGCAATCTCCAACTGATAATCACTTGCGAATGAGAGTTTAGTTTTCTTCAAGGAAGTTTCACTGTGGAAACAAACTACTCTTAGGGGCAGGCTGCATGCCCAGCAGAATATGGCCAACAGAAAGCTAACTCAACAGCATCATTGGAGGCTGCCTCATAATGTCATGTCAGGTCTATTTTTTTTAATTTTATCTTTTTATTTTATTTTACATATATACATATATTTACATATATTAAATTATATAAAATGTATACATATATAAAAAGAATATATGTACACTATATATATTTTTCTTACCTCACCAATCCTTTGAGTATATATTATGGCTTTCAGTTTAGTATCTTTATGTGATTTCTGAGTGTGCCAGTGAGTAGGTCTCTGGGTCTGTATATGATTCTTGTAACTTTGGGGGGGGGGGGTCTTTTTCTTCCCTTTGATTATTTTGTTCTATTCTGATGTACTAGTCTTGATTTATCTTACTATATTTTATTTTATTATTGACCCTTAGAAGCATATTCTTTTCTAATGAGGGACAGAAAGGGGGTGGACAGAAAGGGACTGGAGATGAAGTGAGAAGAAGGAACTGGGAGAACTAGAGGAAGGAGAAGCTATAAGCAGGATATATAATATGAGAAAGGAGGTATTTTCAATAAAAGGAAAAAGAAAAAGTTCAAAAAAAGAAATAGATGCTAAAAATATTTTTCATGAAATTGTAGAAATAACCAAATAACAACAAAAAATGTTGCTGTATTTTGACCTCTTTAATGGATTGTATTGTCTGTATGCAAATGTATCTCCACTCCAGAATCTAAAGACAGATACAGTAATTTCGACCAGAGATAAATAATTCTATAAATGTGCTATGCTATGTTATCAATAAAGTCAAATTTTATTTTTCCTCATTTAAAAAATAATAAACATAAGAAAATTAGTAGCAACTTTATATTATAATGAACTTTCATAAAAGAAATTATTAAAGCAATCATATTCCTAAGAATTACAAATCATCAAACACCTTGAGAAATCATTTCCAGTCTGGTTACTAATTGTGGCTATTGTCCTCTATTGAAAGTACCTATGTTTGTAATCACTCCTATGTTCCCCAGTTTCAATAACAAAGTAAACTTTCAAGAGGGTGTGAACATTTATCATATGTACTTTGTGCACCCTGGTCAGTACATAAACTCAACTCACCCCTACTTTTAGAAAAGCCTCAAGGGTAATTCTTAATTAATCATTGATTCTTCTGCTATAATCTTTGGTGCATTATTATTTGATTAGTTTAGAATACCAATGAAATATTAACCAAGATTATCTATATAGACATTTAATCTACAGAAGATAACTATGTCAAGGATGACCATGCTAAACCAGACAAGACTATTTCTCTCAAAGAACTTAAAGAAAAAAAAAAAACAGCATGAGTTGTTCACAATAGTTCAGAACTGAGATTATAGAGGATCCTGGAAAATTAATCTGTGAATATTGATGGCCTGTAACGTCATCATGATCTGTGTGGAGAAAAGACCCCAACAAAGTTTTAATCCAGAAGCTGGGATTGAGTCCTCCAACCTCACAACACTGAAGTGCAATCTTCTCCACTGAATGTTTTCACTGTGAAATTTGTAGATCCAACAGATTGCTATGCACCTGTTGCCATGACTGAGGACTTGAAAACATTCCAGAACACAGTTCTAATCACAAAGCCCTGACATTCTTCCTTAGAAGTTTGTTTATTTCAATGGGTCATACAATTTCTCTTTCAAATAATACTGTCATGTCAATCATTATGATAATTAATTTCCATACATTATTACTTCTAGCATATTTCCAACAAATACTTATTGGGCTAATGCACGAGATGATATATTTGCATGCCATATTTAATGGAACATATATTTATAATGGCACATATAACATATCATTTTATCATAGAAGTATATTTTAAGAAAAGTTCATAAAATAATATTGATGTATAATACATACAGCACTCAGCTGCATATTATATTCTACTCTATTTTATATTTCAAAATGCTGATCCTAACCTATAAGGCTGATTTGATGCTTTGACAGAAAAAAATGCTTTGATAATTACTTGAACTATTTATTTGATTTTGAAATTAAATGTAAAGAATTAAGTATATTTGTATTTTATAAAATATTTTTAAAATGGTAAATGTGAAAGACTTGAGGCTTTAGCCTATAAGTGATAGAAATTTGTCAAAAAGCTTTAGCAAAGTACTGGGGAGATTATTGGACAATTTAAAATTATTCTGCCCACAGCACAGACTATAGCTTGGAGGAGGTGGGGACATGCTAGGTGTCAACCACCAGCTCAGGAGCCTGTCTCCTCACTGGATAGTAGTGCAGAATCTCCTCATTTCATTCTTACCCTGCATGGTCAGAAGGCAACTGCAATGTCAGAATTTTCAGAAGATGTTGTTTATAGTTCATCAAAGGTCTGGGCTGTTGTACAAGAAGATTGTGAAATTCACTGTGCTGGAGGACTGGAGTTTAGTAACTTCAAGATCAAAAACCAAATTGCATGTTAACTATGTATACTCCATTATCTAATTATTTCATACTCGCGGTCAGTGGCTTGACCCTTGATACTGCCTGTAATGTCCAGCTCAGTGTAAAGGTTATCCTAAGCCTTGGGGTTTGAGAAATAGACTGATTCTGAATAACAATGAAATTTTTCTTGAGAGAAACATTATCAGGTATTTTCTCTATCAATTTCCATTTTGTCCTTCCTGTATAAAATTCTCTAAAGAATCTAACCTGTACAAATGAGAAGAATTAGTGATAGTGAGGGAAAAGTTATTTTCCATATCCCTAGCAGAATATGAACTTGTAGAGACAAATCTACAGTCCTTTAAATCAAAGTGGATCTCTCTGTGAAGACTCTGATTCTGGTAATATATTTTTCAAGGTTCTGGTTTTATAAAGAGTTGGCATCCTCTTCCTCCATTTTGATTCTTTATATGTCTTTTCAAAAACATTTTAGGCTAATTATTGAGAAAACTAGTTTTCACCATGACAAAGCTGAAAATGAATGACACTCCCCATTATTCATAAACACATACCCCTTTATCTATTAAGCTAGCACCTAATAATACTGGCACCAGCTGAAACGGGTTTACAAAACACTAAGGAGCATAAGATAATGATCTGAACAGTACAGTACAAGAGCAGGTTATTCAAAGCACACTTTCTCTCCAAACCCAGCCTTCACAATAACACACTCTGTGTGTAGCAGTCTCTGGTAGAAGATCAAAGCACTAACGCTTGAGCTTAGAGCTCAAAAAAATCTAGTCATTAAAGAACTAAACAACAAAATCAGAACTGTCTTTCAGATTGACTCAGGATATGAGGCCAAGAGTGTCTTTCTAGTAAAAGGAGGGACAAAGAATAAAACCAATCATGTCCGGCTTAAAGTGGACTCCTGAAGCACAGGCACCACGTGATTGGATACCTGTGGACATGTCCATCGCCATCATACCACCACCACTGCCACACTGATGACCAGTCGTACACATATGATAAGGAGGAACAGGTTAATTTAAGTTAAATTAAAAAAAAAAAAAAAGCTAGCCAGAAACGAGCCTAAACTAGACTGAGCATGTAAAACTAATATTAAGTCTCCGTGTCATGATTTGGGAACTGGTTGGTGGTCCAAAAGAAAAAGCCTGGTACATGAGTGAGCATTACTTCTTGCATAGTGAGTCAGCACTTTTGGTTCAGATAAAGAATGTAAACAGATTATCTTATCTAGTGTTAACCATTAAACTGAATTCTACAGCTTTATCATTACTTTATCATTACACACATACCAATCATTACTGTTTGGTGTTTTCCTGGTAGTTTGTGATTCTACTGAATATTTTTCTATTACTACTTTAATGAGAAAAAGAAAACAGATTCATCCCAAAGGCACTTTTTAACCTTAAATATTTATAAAACAAAACCTTTAGGAAAGGATACCCACACATTTGAAAAAATATATGCATAGAAAATAAAATATGTCTGAAGTGTAACATTTCCCATAGAGTTGTATGGAACTCTAAATGTTTCTACCATCCAGGTGGTTAATGTAGCATGTTAAATAAAAGCCACATCTGGAGAAATCTTTCAGATTTCACAAGCATTTGTTGCTCTTGCAGAGGACCAGAGTTCAGTTCTTAGCACCCACATCAGGTAGGTCATATCTCCTTGTAAGGTCAGTTCCAAAGAATCCAACTCCCTTTTGGGAAACTTTCCACAGACATCTGCATTTGCCTAGGCATACTCACAGACACACACACACACACACACACACACACACACATTACATGTAAATAAAAATAAGTTTAAAAATAATTATAAATTGTCACATGGTTTCCTACATTTATTAATCAATCCATCTTTTTTTCTGGGGAAATGTGATTTTCTCTGGATTTACTCTACATTTAGAGTTTAACTTGGAATTTCTTGCCGAGTGAGTCAGCATTATTTCTTGCACAGTGAGTCAGCAGTTTGGGTTCTGATAGAGAATGTTAACCAAGTGCCTTATCTACTGCTAAATAACCATGAAACTGAAATTACAGCTTTATCATTTCCCATGATATTCTCTTAACCTTCCACCTCTTTACAATTCAAAAGGTCTTTATGTTTGGGCTTTTATAACATGGGCTACTCCCTGTGTATACAACTCAAGTCCTATTTGTATTTCGTTCCTGTGGCAGTGCCCACAAGAGCATTTTTGTGGTAGGCGTTGCTGTTTGCACCAAACTTTAATTCGAGCTTGACTAATGCACACCAAAACCCAGTAAACACCAATGAATGACATGTAGCTGCAATGTCTTGCATGTGAATTAGGCCTCAGAATTCTATGACTCCAATGTCCTAGTCTTCATGGAAATAATGACCACTTTGGGGGCAGGAGAATAGAAACTGTAGAAAGAGCCACCACAATTAGCATCCCCTACCTGGGCTTCGTATAGAGAGAAGAGCAGACTTGGGAACAGCATACACTATACAAATCTAAGAGGGGAGGGTAAGCAGCAAGGCCCCTGGCCTACCTGAGTGCATAGTTTTTCCTCAGTTTACTGTCTAATGCTTATGCTCAGGAGTGTGTTCCCTTTCTTAGTAAACTGTCTTGATTTCTATTTCTATGTATCCATGCTCTAATTGTTTGTCACAGGACAACACAGACCTGGCTTTCTCATCAGGTGCTGTTAAGACATTCCAGTGGGTGCCCCAGTGCCTATCACGCTTTAGTGAGGACTTGAGGACAAGTGGTTCTGAGTGTGTTTGATCATAATAACCCAAGCCTTGTAAAAATGGATGCCTTCTGTTCATTAATAACCATTTGTGTATATTCACAACAGGGAAATATCACAAAACAGATTAGAATGTCACGACACATGTAATATTTCAACAACTTTTTCTATCCCAGGTTATCTATAATATGTGAATGAGACTCAAAGTAAATCTTTACATCTATGTATACAGAAACCCAGTCTTGAGTAGGATTCAGGCTATCCAAGTGCCAGAAAGACTGTCAATATGACTCATTACTTAGGTCTCTAATCTCTTGTACTGTTATGAAATCTTTTCCTCCACAATTTGAAAATGGTTCCAAACCACAAAATGTCCTTTCATCACAAATAGGAGAATGTCCCAGTGCTGAGCTATTATTGGACGAATTTTCTCAGCATGGGCTATTCTTTAAGAAATTATACTCCATCAGAAGGTGAGAACGTACTTTCAATAATCTTTTAATTCAAAAATCTGGGATTTGATATCACATGTGCATTCATCCAATTAACAATATTTGTTTGGGCTTCAGCTGGGGCAGCACAGTATATAGGAAAGAAAACAAAGATGATTGAGATATGATTGCTAGTCTTGAGTGGTTCCAATTTCAAGATAAGGACCTGGTACATTATCCCATCATAAATCAGCATGACTGAGATGACAGACAAGATTTCCAGGCCAGTAAAAATAAAACAGCACAGCTGACAATGGAAAGGAGACAGAATTTCAGTGGTATAATTTGAACTTCTGAATCAAGCTACATCTGAAGACCTCTCTGTTCTTTTAATTGCTTGGCTCGGTAATTTCTCTCTACTTTATTTTGTTTTGTTAAGATGTTTTGAAGTGTGTGTGTGTGTGTGTGTGTGTGTGTGTGTGTGTGTGTGTGTGTGTTTGCTCCTAAAAATCTCCTAATAGAGAGTAAAAAGTAAGATAAAAACACAAGAAGGAGGTCATGCTTAAAGGCCTTGGACACATGTGACAATGGAACTGAAGGACAGATGTGTCCATGATGACTAAGGCTTAGTGCCTCCTTAGATGTGTGAGTAAATGTACCTGTTTGGTTTCTGGCCTGGTGATGGATACCCAATGTGAGGAAGCGGTCACCATGTCACTCTGAGGTCTGCAGGAGGCAGATCCAAGCTCTGTGTACACAGACCACACAGCATGTGCTGCTCCTTTGGTAGTGTGAAACAGTCTGATGAGGCCAGCTGAACTCAGCACCACGGTAAAAGAAGGGTGAATCTCTGTATTTAACTCCCATGCCCACCACTGCTGTGAATGGGATGAAATCTAAGTCCTCCTCTTTGAAGATGATCTCTGCCTGTAGCACTGAGCATGACAGTAATTCAGTCTGTAATTCCCAGAGGTATAAGTGGCAGTGGCTTCATAGACACAGTACAACTAGAGCCAGAGTCTGCAGCTGGAAAGGGATTCCAATATTTCAATTCAAATGCTCAGGCCAAATCTAGGAAGATTGTTCTCTTGTATTGGCATGAGGAAAACAGGGAAGGCTAAAAATGGATAAGGTAGTCTAACATGCACAAACCTCTGAGTTCAATATTTAGCATGCATGTGCATGTGCACATGTGTGTGTGTGTGTGCGGTGCCACCCCCCCCCCCAACACACACACACACAAATAGTAAATAAACTATGCAAACTGAACTCACAGGAATAAGCATCCTGAAGAGTAAGGTTCAGGAGCAGGAGGACTGAGGATAAGGAATAAAGAAGATGAGAAATAAAAAAGACAAAAGTGATAGCTGGGACCAGGAAGTCTTACATAAGCTGATGACTTAGGCCAAGCAAGTTTATTAAGAAGTACAGCATCATATACACTGTTATTGAGGGGGAAATGGCCAGGGCCAGCAGAGAGATAAATTAGACGATGATGGTGCAGAGAACATAGGATACCTCAGACACATCTGCTTAAGCCCAGTGGTCCCCAGACACTGCCACCTTGACTCAGACTGGCCTTGCCAAGTTCTGTCTTGGACAAGGACACAGAACTAAAGTTCCCTTCGTCCTTTTATCAGAATCTCTGAGAAAGTCTTGGATGACTCTGCTCCCCAAGTTATGTATATGCATATGCACCACTGAACAGAAGACAGACTTATTTAGCCTCACAGTCATTCAAATCAATTTGAAGCAAAACTCAGTTGAAGTGTTGTTTCATTACTAATGCCTTGGAGGAAGAACATATCTGAAAAACATCATCATTTTGTAATTGAGTACAACAAATATGGTATACTTCAAATTATGGTATACTAAAACCACAAAATAGCCTTTCCTTTAGCCAACATTTCTGTTTCTAAGTTTGTATCTTAAGGATACTTGTGTGTGTGTGTGTGTGTGTGTGTGTGTGTGTGTGTGTGTGTGTTTACATATACCTAGAAACAGAAATATATATCATAAGTATGTATGTAATGTATATATTCAGTGAAATTTCACTTATTTCAGGCAAGCCTCAGATTTGCCTTGTAGCTGATAATGGTCTCAGATCTTCCTGTCTCCACCTTCTGAGTGCTAAGACTAAAAGAATGAGACACCATTCCTAGCTTATTCAGTAAGTGTGGTTAATTCAGGGATATAGGGATATTAGTTCAGAGAAGAACAATTAAATGCTTGAGATGTTCATTTCAGTATCCTATATATCCAGTGACTGAGGGAACTAGATACAGATATCCATGGTCAGGCCCCCGGGTGGAGCTCCGGGAGTCCAATCGGAGAGAAGGAAGAGGGTTTATGTGAGCAAGAGTTGTTGGGACCAGGGATGGATGGAATACAGGGACAAGTGGCCAAACGAATGGGAAACACATGAACTGTGAACCAATGGCTGAGGGGCCCCCAACTGGATCAGGCCCTCTGAATGGGTGAGACAGTTGATTGGCTTGATCTGTTTGGGAGGCATCCAGGCAGTTGGACCGGGTCCTGTGCTCAGTGCATGAATTGGCTGTTTGAAACCTGGGGCTTAGTAGAGACGCTTGGCTCAGCCTGGGAGGAGGGGACTAGACCTGCCTGGGCTGAGTCCACCAGGTTGATCTCAATCCTTGGGGGAGTCTTTGCCCTGGAGGAGATGGAAATGGGGGGGGGGGGCGCGGGGCGGGAGCGGGGAGAACGGGGGAATCTATGGCTGATATGTAAAGTTGAATTACATTGTAAAATAAAATAAAATAAATTCAAAAAAAATATCAAATCTATTGAGGAAAGTTTTGTGCACTAACAAGATGAAAATAGATCCTAAAATACTAAGACATGTATGTAGAAATACTTACTAAAATTAGTGCAGAAATGTGGGAAGTGGTTGTAGTAGCTTTTAAAATGAAGCAGTATATAAACATGTGTATGTGTTACATGCTCTAAATCTATACATTCAGACAAAGGGACCAAGTTGAATCAAATAAGGAGACAAGGTAAGGCTTGTGCTAGTGTTGTGACTAACAATGATGAACAAAAGGAGATCTCTTAGAGAAATGCTGTTTGGACAACAAACAGCCAATCCCAGCTAAATAAATTTTAACTGTGAGTGGTAAACCTGGCAAACCTTTAAAAGAGAACATAGACATAAGTCATTCTGGTCTTGGGGGAAGCAATTAGTCATTTAAATTATATAATTCACCAAAAGATGAAACTTTTATAATCAGTTGAATTCACAAAAATAAGGAAGTTCTATTCCTCAGAAGACACCTAGAAATTCAAGCTATAGTTTGTGAAGAAAGAACATCAAC
This sequence comes from Peromyscus attwateri, assembly GCA_902168425.1. Taxonomy (NCBI): domain Eukaryota; kingdom Metazoa; phylum Chordata; class Mammalia; order Rodentia; family Cricetidae; genus Peromyscus; species Peromyscus attwateri. The sequence goes on from CABHPP010147196.1 coordinate 28,903, forward strand.
TGACAGGTGGTTAGTGAGCAAACTATATAAAGAAATAAAAAGTGGGCAAAATCCTGAAAATATAGTGCACTGATGAAAAAATATAAATAACCAATAAGCAGAAAAACTCTCAAACTCATGAGTAATCAGGTCATTTCCTATTAAATCCACATCTATTATGACTAGGTGGAAGAGTTTGGGGGAAAATGGGAAAGAGGGTGAAGACAAACATGGGCTGTGGTCATTACCAGTGACACTCAGAACACAAATGCCATCAACCAGCATGGATTGTCCAGCTGTCTGTAAAAGCTGGTGATGAAACTGGAAAACAGACCATTTAAGGAATAATAATTACTATTGCTACAAGGAATGAAGCTAAAGTTCTGGAGGACTAGAAAGTTGAAGATGCAGAGAGAATTCTCACTTTATCTGGGAAGGAGGAAATACTGTAGTCTCTTAAGTCTATGAGCAGCTGGTGTCAGACTGAAACTCAAGGAAATGTGTGCTGAGTCAGGTGAGATCACACTGCTGTCAGAGAAGATGGTAGTGATGGGTTCTAACAGAAAGTAGGAGTCTCTTCTTCACATGGGATTATGGTTGGCTACCGGGCAGAAGGACGCCAGCTGAGCCATACTTACAGAGATAAAAAGATGGTGAGTCCAAAGGTACACATAGAAAAGCGACACATTAAAGATGTGCTTGGAAGAAAATTCATCAAAAATCTTCAGGGCTTTCTACTCTGAATTGTGGGAATTAGGTAAAGAGCCTTCCCTTTCACATAGGATTAGCAGAAGGTAGTATTTTGTAGTCACTGAGCCGTCTATGTGTTTATTTATTTGGGATATGAGAAAAGGAGTTGGGACTAAAACATATGATTATGATGACAGAAAAACTAACTTTAACCCGAGGTTAAAGGAACACAGGAAAGAACCTGTAAAAGTGAACCTGTACCAAAGCAGGAATGCTGTCAAGATGATGTGGCTCTAGTCCTTGCTTCATGAGGCAAAACTGCATTAATTTTCTGGGAAGTATACTTGAACATTAACCAAAAAGTTAACATGGATTCTCTTCCTTCATAGGTTTTCCTACACTTGGGAAGTGGGAGCCTAGGGTGATAATTAAAAATTGTAACTGTAAATTTAAAAAGAAAATCTTTGTGTTGCATGTTCTATTGGAGATTCTGGCTCATATCAGTTTGAGCTATCTGCTTGCCAGCTTAACACTGAACCATGATCCAGGGATCTGGAAACAATGATCCACTAGTAATCTATCAAGTAGATATCTTAGTTAGGGCTTCTAGTGATATGATAAAGCACACTTACCAAAAGCAACTTGAGGAGGAAAGGGTTTATTTCAGTTTATTCTTCCATGCCACAGTTATTCTCCATCACTGAGGGGAATCAGGACAGGAACTCAAACAGGATAGGAACCTGGAAGCAGAAACTGATGTGGGAAGTCATTAAGGAGTGTTGACTACTGGCTGTCTCCTGTGGCTTGCTAAGTTGGCTTTCTTATACCATCCAGGGCCACCTGCCTAGAGGTGGCACAACCAATATTTTGTTGGGCCCTCCAACAACAATCAAGAAAATGACCTACAGACTTGCCTACAGGCATTATCTCAATTAGAAATTCTTTCTTCCCAAATGTCCCTAGCTTGGGTCAAGTTAACATGCAACTAGTCAACACAAGATATTTCTCACAATTCTCAGTTCTTTCTTTCAATATTAATGTCAACAATTTATAAAATGTAAAAATATATGGAAGAGTAAATCAAACAGCATATTCTTCTTTCATGCTCATAAAAACCACAACCACTCTCAGTGTCATTGCTGCTTTTCTGGTAGTCAGCACAACTCTCCAGAAGTATGATTGGAACAAGCAACAATATCCTAACATTTGAAAACAGTGGTAAGTGTTCGGCACTAGAATCACAGCTGATGGGTACTTCATTGGTGTGGATGCAGAATGCAAGAGGAGTTAGCACAGGTTTACAAAGTGAAATATTTTCTAAAGCCAGAAGCTAAAAGGGACCAAGGTGTTCTGACCTTAGTTCTGTATTAAACAACAATGATTTTTCTTATTTCAGTCTTTAAAATTATTGGTCTGCCTTTTGGAAGGAGACTTTAAGTAGCCTCTTTCTACATGCTGATCAAGATAAAATAAATGTCCTTTTGGCTTTATTAAAGAAAGCTCCTAACTCAAACATGTAAAAGAGTGTTTCTATTTAGATCAATTTTTGATGGACTCAAGTAGTCATTAACATAAAATAGCTTTATTATGTCAATTTTGATTGCCCTGCCCTAGAGAACTCACTATGCTATGTAGCAGAGGGCGATCTATGCACACAGTATTGAAAACACAACACCACTATTTTGGGTATCCGCTGTTTCTTAGAAATTTGCATTTTGGAGGGATTGAATTGCAGAAATTACTTCAGATTTTGGAAAATAAAACAAAAATATTTATTACTAGATGCACTTGCCAGAGTCCTTCAAAGACTGAAATGTGGAAACCAAATTTTGTAGAGTTTGTACTTTTCACAGACCGGTCATTTTAGCAGATTGTAGGTATTTATGAAGTATAGAGCCCCTACATCTAAGAAACTGGTCTTCATGGAGAGACATGCATGAATGCATTGCTGAGTTTTTGGACCATCAGCTGTGAGTCTAGTGCCAAGCACCTACCTCTGTTTTCAAATGTTAGGATATTGTTGCTTGTTCCAATCATAATTCTGAAGAATTGTGCTGACTACCAGAAATGCAGCAATGACATTGAGAGTAGTTGTGGTTATTATGAGCATGATTCTTATTTCCTACAAGTATCTCCACTTGGTTGAGAGACTGTCTTTGAAATCTGGCTCTAGGAAGAACCATGATTCAATCACCTGAGAGGAACTGTTTCTCATGTTTACGCACTGTTTCAAAAATGCTTAAAGTCCATGTACTGAATTGCTGTTCTGCTTTATGAGCTACTGAAGCCTCACTTCAGTGAGAAATGAATCCTAACAGTTAGGATTCTGTCCAAACCCTTTTCATAAGTAGCCAGGATAGCTTACGGACATTTTGAATTAACACCCACTTTGGGTTTAGTCTTTGAAGGAAGGAAAACTTGAGGGAAACTTTCTCTTCAGAAAACATTCAGAAACAAGAAAAAATGCACAAAAGCTGGCCCTGTAGACCATCCTGGAAGTGATGTCCAGGTCATTGTAGACAAACATCTTGAATGGTGTCAAATTCAGCTCTCCACAGGGCATCTTTTGCTGGTTCCACTTCAAAGTATCAAAGTATATTCACTTATAAAGTCGAAGCATGTTCCTCAAGCTTTTACTATCCCTGGTGTTGTAGAGTCTGGTATCCTGTAAAGAGTTATCCATTGTTTGTAATAGACCTGGCAATGTCATAAATGGATTTCTCTGTGCTTCCCTTTGTATTTTAAAAATAATTTATTGAAATTAAATCTCTACATTCTAAAATGTTAAATTTTTAAGTATAAAATTAAACATTTTGATATAATCTGCTCACTAGCCTTTTCTACATTCATACTGTGGTGCACCACTACCCTTATCTAGCTGAAAAGTGTTTTTTTTTTTTTCAGATCTGAGGATGGAACCCAGGGCCTTGCGCTTGCTAGGCAAGCACTCTACCACTGAGCTAAATCCCCAGCTCCTGAAAAGTGTTTATTATACCTCAAAGTAAATCTCATCTTTGTGTGCTTCCTCTTGCTCCCCTCTCCCCTGAAAGCCAACCTGTTTCCCCATTCCTGATCCTAAATGTGAGAGTTCTCACAAGGGCTTTTGCTGCCTGTGACCTCACCTGAAACTGTCTCTTTGCTTCTTTGTCCAACATCATTAAGTTGATTCTAGAGCTAAGGGCACTGTCTCCCTTTGTGGTCACTAAACTGCCAACGCCTCTCTGCTGCCTGTCTGCTATTTTATCTACCTGGATGCTCTGTCACCTGTCATGGCTGTGCCCTGTCTCTGCAGCTATGAGTGATATACAGCAGTCTTCAGATAAAGCCATGACAATGCAATTCAAAGTGTGCCCATGTCCTTAAGCCTCTGTGAGGTATCGTGTCTGTCTCTTCCTTTTCTCATTCTCTTTGTCGCATGGGTAACAAGGATAAATTGAGAACTCCTTGAGTTTCTCTGTCCATGTGAAAAAATGAAAATTAGTTAAGGACTTCTCACTAATTAATTTCATCATCCTCTGTCCCTACCAGCATGATCAAAGACAATGTTTAGAAGAGAGGAGGCTGGGTCAGAAGCAAATGTCTGCAGCAGATGCTGAAGTGTGATTAAACTAAACCCTCATCCCTGACAACTAACACACTACCAGACCCAAACTTCAGTGGTGCTTCCATTTGCACTGACAGAGTTTATTGGTCAAGGTCTTAACCCTTCTTGCAAAAGTGCTGCCAATGAGTAACACTAATTTTCTGCAGACACATTCAAAGATGTCTGAGCACTTGTGGATTTTTATCTTGATTTAGCTTAATTTGAAACTCTAAATAGTAGCATCAAACTTCATATTGAAGCAAATAAGATTAACTTATAACTTTTGACATAAAGTTAATGAAGAGAATCTATGAAAGGGAAAAGAGGAGAGGAAGCAGGCTGTAATCAGGAAACACATTTCCAAACATGAACATCTATAAGTCTTTTTAAAAAATCTATAATGGAAGAGAGTAAGAAAATTCCCAGAAATTGATTGCTATTCATAAGAAAAAAAAAACCTTCTTAAAACATGTGAGACTAAAAATGAAGAAATCATTAAAGCATGGCAGTTTTATGAGCCAACGTAGTATTTTTTAAATGATTGTGCTCTTTCTTTTCTGATTAAAGAAATAATTTTCATTTCATTCATTATAGCAGGCTAGATTATATGATAATTCAATTCAGACTAGATACTTTACAACTGAAAATTCAAGGTAAGAGTGATAAATGTGCAATTTGCCCAGTAAGAAAGGTCGAGAAAACCCCAGAAGTCAAAAGAACAGAGGAATCTGAAATCTTGGAGAAAATCAAGCCGTTCCTGCCTTTCAGGGTTTTCAGCCTTGATGGACCAAGGTTTGAGCAGCCAGAAAAGAGGATCAGTAAGGTTAGAGAGGAGGTAGGATTGAGACCCACAGCTTTCAATGACTTCTACCTACTCAAGAATGGAATAGAAAAAACATTTTCTCTGAATGACTGGATAGAGGTGTGGTTATAGCCTCAGCCAAGACTGGATGGAAAAAGATCCTCCCTTTCTTGACATTCGATAAACAAAGATGAAATGCCCTTGTCGGTGTTCCTGGTGTTCCAGTACTGAGACTTAGCACTGTGGTAACTCCCAAATGCCAAGAAAGGAGTATCAGGAAATTACAGATGAAATGTTCCTTCTTCCTGTACAGCCGTCCAGCAACAGATACAGTTCCATAGTTTACATGTAATTCTGACAAAGTATAAATTGAAGACACTTAGAAAATCTCATTTCCAATCTCCTTGCCCGTATGGAGATCTTCGTGAAACTGTGTAGTTTTTGTGCAGTTCCCTAAAATATCTCTGGATATATTATCTAAACAAATGAGTCTTCAAAGACATTCAGACTTTGGAAGTGGTTGCTGCTGTGTCTTGTGAAACATATCCTTTTCCAAATGAACCTGCATGGGCTTTGCCAAGTCTACTGTTTAAACAGATACTTCAGAGTTTTCATTAATGTCAGTCCAAAGGAGAACTTCAGACTTTCTTCTTTACCATTTATGCATAAAGATATAATACAATCCATAGTTCTCCTGAATCCTTTAGTTAAACATGACATTATTTGTCTTATTTAAAAGCAGTATCAAATATAGCATAATAAATTACTGAAAGTCTATAAAAATGTATAGAAAAATTAATAAAAACTGCAATGGATTATCTAAGCAGTGGGTTGATGAGAACTGAACAGAGATGTGGAAACTGGAGGCTTAATAACTTAATCAGGATGCAGAACAAGGACAGGATGACAGGAGGTTTTGAAATAAATTGAGTTTAGATTGAGAAAGTCTCACAATTAATGAAAAGAAAAACTTAGAAATCTGCAAAACTAACAAAAGTCATGAAACCTAGATTTAAGTATCAAAATGAACACAGAAAAGAAGAAAATTGCCGGGTGGTGGTGGCGCACGCCTTTAATCCCAGCACTCGGGAGGCAGAGGCAGGCGGATCTCTGTGAGTTCGAGGCCAGCCTGGTCTACAGAGTGAGTTCCAGGAAAGGCGCAAAGCTACACAGAGAAACCCTGTCTCGAAAAAACCAAAAAAAAAAAAAAGAAGAAGAAAATTACACGCTAGACACATGATAGTAAAAATAATAATAACCTGAAAAGCATAGGAAAAAATCATTTGCAAATGACTGAGAAAAAAATCAAACTAACAATAAAAAATTATCATTTTCTCAAATCTTTATTACAGAGAATTCCAAAACAAAAGGAAGAATTTCTGATTCTCATTATGGAAGAACCAATAATTTGAACTGGTTCTTCCACTGAAGAAGAAGTAATTGACTAGAAAAGGTCAAAAAATATTTATATATAAACAAATCTCTAAGGTGTATGAAGTGCTCAAATTAGATAGTGACATATCATCAGGACAGAGTCTACAGCTGCATAAGCCTGTTAAGAGGTGTTTGGGGTTTGGATTTACAGGTCTCAGGGCATCTTTTGATTGCAAAAGTTCCACCTGAGCATCTTTCAGGTGAGACTACAAACTTTCTACCTCCTGGTACATAGCCTACAGTGTATACAAAGTATAGGGTAGTCTTGAGGTGTGTCCCCTATTTTGACCCCAAAATACGATGGTTCACAGCTGTCTGGAAAGACTGGAAACACCAAGAGTTTTGCAGTGTCAAATACAGGAAGAGCACATCATCTTAGGTTTCTGCTTACTTCCACAGACACAATTTTAAGCTAAATTTCTAATGCTTTTTCTTTGTTCTTTTTTGGCAAAGTAAGAGGAAAAGAAAACACCAACATAACCTTGAGAAAATTACAGAAAATACAAACACATATGGTTGGAATTATCAGAAACAACCTTTAAAATGCTAATGCTAAAAAGACAATGGCAAATTTTGGGAATGTTCCTGGGAATTTAAAATGCGTAGCAATATTTTGTTAACTAAAAATGATCTCTTGTAAACACTTCAGTGAATAAATTTCTTATTACAATGTGAACACTCTAGAAAGCAGAATTGATGAACTAGTGAGGGAAGAAAGTATATCCACAATGAAACACAGAGTGAAAAATAGCAAAAAAAATAGAGACAACAGGATACATGACTAATAAACACAGTAACATACTCTAAGACAAAACAGGAATGCCGGGAGGATAGGACACAAAGTGCAGAAACTGTATCTGAGAGAGTTTCTCCACAGGAGTGGATGAAGGATTCAGACTTAAGAACCACTGTGTCCTTGAAGCAAGACAAAATCCAAAGAAATCGAATTTTAGAGACATCTCAGTTAAGCTTAAAAAAGAAATAAGAGAAAGAATAGAGAAAACACATAAGAAGGAAACAATAGAAGAGACAAAATCCTTTCAAAAGACCAAGCATTAGTTTGGTAACCAAGGGAACAAAATGGCACTTGGATGGTAATGTTTAACGTTCCCAAATAGCAACCAAGCTAGAGTTACTTACTCATGAAGCAAGAGATTGGGGGGGATGGGAACAGAAGGGAGGAAAAAAAAGAAAACTGAAAGGAAAGTGAAGAGAAGATAGAATAAGCCTGTACAAAACTATAGGCAAGGGAAAAAATTCATTTTGACAATATGTAAAAATCCTTAACAAATTTCAGCAATCAAGTCAGTAAAGTACAATGAAGGGTATTTCTTTATAACAAAGTGTAATTCTTACCAGAAATAGAAGATTAGCTGGACTTTGGATTAATGTAACTTACCTACCATACAGTTACCTAACTATATGAAAGATAAACATTTGGACACATTTACAATGCATTCTTGAATGAAATAAGAATTAAGAATGAGAACATCCCCCCGCCCTGCAAAATAAAATCATCAGTCATCATTGCAAGAGTGAAAGACTAAAGGCTTTTTCTACGATCAGAAACGTGATCATTTCAGTCTCGAATCAATTTTTTCAGTGTTTACTGAACATTCTAGACAATGTGATCAGGAAATGAAATGAAGTAAATGGATACTTCAATTGGAGAGGGAAAAATACTAATTTCCATTTATCAGTTGAAGGACATTGGTTGTTTCTATTTCCTACCTATTGTGAATAGAGCTAAGCAAGTATCTGTGGAGTAGGATGTCAAGTTCTTTGAGCATATGCCAAAGTGCAGTATGGCTGGGTCATGTGATAAATTTATTTTAGTTTTTTGAGGGTTCTCTAATGAATTCCAGAATGGTTGCACCAATTTGCATTCTCACCAACAGTGATTGAGGGTTCTTCTTGACCTATAGCCTTGCCAGTATTTGTTGTCCATTGTTTTATTGATCTTTGGCATTTTGACCCGGATGAGACAAAAATCTGAAAGTGTCTTCACTTGCATTTTCCTAATTGCTAAGAAAGATGAGCACTTTCTGAGTTATTTCTTGGACATTTTTATTTTTTCTTTTGAGAACTTTATTTAGATCTGTAGCCATTTTTTAAAAAATGGGTCTTTTTTTTACTGTTTTTGAGTTCTTTATACAGTCTAGATATCATTATATTAAGCATCTGTCATATGTATAGCTGTCAGAGACCCTCTCCCACTTTGTGGGCTTCCTTCTTACTTGGTTGATTGTTTCCTTTGTCTTACAGGGTTTTTAAGTTTTGTGATGCCCCACTTTTGGTCGTTGGCCTTCATTCCTGAGCAGCTGGAGTCCTATTCTGAAAGATCTTTCCTATATCATTATCTTACAGGGTTCCAACTAGGTTTTCTCCCAGCAGTTTCAGTGCCTTATGTTTCATAATGATGCATTTGATCATCTGGAGTTACTTTTTTGTGCTCAACATAGGTCTAGTTTCTTTTGTCTGCATGTGAACCACCGGTTGTTGAAAATGCTGTCTTTTCTGTGGTGTGTAAATTTTGGCATCTTTGTCAAAATCAGACTGCAGCTGGAGAGTTTTCTCTTCTGGTCCTGCCAAGCCCCGGCAGTCAGAAAACCCACTTAAAATAAACACACAGACTCTTATACTATTTAAACTGTTTGGCTTAATGGCTCAGGCTTCTAGCTATCTAGTTCTTACATCTTAAATTAATCCATTTCTATAAATCTATACCTTGCCACGTGGTTCATGGCTTACCAGCATCTTCACATGCTGCTTGTCATGGCGGCGGCTGGCAGTGTCTGTCTCTGCCTTCCTGTTCTCTCAATTCTCCTCTCTGTTAGTCCCACCTATACTTCCTGCCTGGCTACTGGCCAATCAGTGTTTTATTTATTGACCAATCAGAGCAACACATTTGACATACAGACCATCCCACAGCATCAGATAGCTATGGATTTGCGCACTCAAGTTTGTGACTTCAATTTTGTTCTACATGTCTGATCTACATGTCTGGTTGTTTCAGTACCACACTGCTTTTATTATCCTAGCATTACTATTTTGTAGTAGTTTGTAGTATATTGAAATCTAATATAATTTATCCAGCATTGTTCTTTCATTCAGGATTGATTTGGCTCTTGAGGGACTTTTGTGGATCCATATGAATTTTAGAATTGTTTATTTGTGTTAAGAATATTATGGGGATTTTGATTTTGATTGCATTGGATCTGTAAGTTGTTTGGGGTAGAATGGTCATTTTCACAATATTAATTCTATCAATCTGTAAGCAGGGAAAGTGTTCACATCTTCTAATGTCTTCCTCAGTCTCTTTCTTTAGAGATTTGAAATCTTCATTATAGAGGACTTTCTGGATACGAACACAGTTCCCAAAAGAAAAAATAAAAGTGGCTAAGAAAAATCTCAGAAAGTGTTCATTCTTCTTAGCAATTAGGGAAATGCAAATGAAAACACTGAGATTTCATTTTGGCTCATCCAGGTCAGAATGGCAAAAATAAAAAAATAACTAAAAACAAGTGCTGACAAGGCTATGGGGAAAGAGAAGCCCCCATTCACTGTTGGTGAGAATGCAAATTGATGCAACCACTCTGGAATTCATTGGAGAATCTTCAAAACCCTAGGTTTGTTCCTGGACTTTTTGGAGGCTATTATGAATAGGAGTGTATCTATGATCTCGTACACAGCATATTTGGTCATTAGTATATAGAAAAGCTAGTGATAATTTTTTTTGCAAATTGATTTTCTATCCTGCTGCTTTGCTAGAACTGCTGACAAACTGTAAAGACTTCTAGTAGAATTTTGGGGATGTGTTAGGTAGACTATCATACCACCCACAAACAGAGAAAATTTGACTTTTTTTCCTCTTGGCCTTCCTGTAATTTTCTTCTACTGTCTTATTGCTTTAGCTAAGTCTTCAAGTGCTATACTGAAAGAGACTAGGGTCAGCCACATGTCACTATACTGATTTAAATGGAATTCCTTCTGCTTTTCTCCATTTAGGATGTTTTGACTGTGACTTTGTCATATATAGCCTTTATTATGTTGAGGTATGTTCATCTAGTATTATTCTTTCTATGACTTTTATCATAAAAGTGTATTGGATTTCATCAAAGGCCTTTTTTCCATCTAATAAGATGATAACATGATGCTTTAAGTCCATTTCAATGGCTTACTACATTTGTCAATTTATGTGTATTAAATCATACTTCTGTCTCCTAGGATGTTTTAAAAAGTTATAGGGAAGCATATTACTTGATAAACTTAATAAAATACATATAAAATATATTTGTGTGCATATAAACATATATTTATATTATAAATTTCATATATATAATAAATAGTTATTTTACATAGGGTGATAATGATTCCCTCAAGAGCCATGGACTGACCATATAACAAAATCCCCAGTACTAAGTGTGGGAATCTTCTCTTTGAGTTGTTGTTCAGAGGGATCCAAGAGACTCCAAAACCAATATAGACTCAACCTTTACTCCTGGATACCTTCAATAACTTGAAGGTAAGACTCTATTAGAAAAGAAACCATATGCTTCAGACATGCAACTTGGAGGAATCAAGTTAGAACTAACCTGGAGGCCTCCTCCCTAGACTAATTCTTATAGTATCTGAAGGTGTTATGCAAGCTGCCAAGAGAGAAAAGCAATCAATAGTTCTATCCAGATCTAAAACCTATGAACTACAACAATGACCAATATGGCCTGATATTCCTAATAGTTCAATACCGGTACTCTCATCTTGAGACTAACCAAGAGCTGTATGACTGGACTTAAGTTCCTATTAAGAGGAGAGAAATCATGCCTGGCCCTGTAAACCTAGCCAAATAACCATGGATACAGAAGGCAAAGACCCTAGAGGAGAACCTACTATTGCCATTTTCCTAAAATAATATAATTTTAACTGTATTATAAATACTTTTTCCCCAAAGATAAGTGTAGCTCTCACCCCTCACCAAAGAAACTTTTTTGTGTGTGTTCAATAGATGGAGACTATTGCATAAATCTAAAACTAGTCAAAAATGAAGAAAACAGGAAACCATGGGGTGCCTGACCCCAATTGGCTAATCTACAATGGAATCTCTACACCTAAAGCTCAGATAACATTATAAAATAGAGGTCAGAAAGATTGAAAGAGCCAGAAGACCAGGACATCTGCTTTTAGACATAACAGAGAAGTTGCACCAGTGAAATCGCAACAATATGGTTGCCTAAACAAGACCTGTAAAATGACAATACAAGTCAACATGCCAATGGAAGGGGAAAATTTCCACCCTCTGCTAGATGAAGAGCTAAGCCTATAAATGGGTGCCAAGAGAAAGACTCAATTATCTCCAGCAACAAGCTCCCCTGAGAGTTATCTGATCCCAAGTAGTCAGCCTTAAACAAATATACATATTAGCGGCATATATACATATATAGTACATAAGAAGAGACCATGAATTTGAGAGGAAATGGACAGGTGTTGAAGGAATAAAGAAGAGAAAGAATGATAAAAATGATTTAAGTACAGTACTCATGTATGAAATTCTTAATGAGTAAGTAAGGTAAATAGAAATTAACTGAATAATAATAAAATTTGCAATAATCTAGAAGGTACAATTCAAAGTGCAACAAGAATTTACAATGACAACTCTAATATACAGAATAAACGTAAGAACATCCAAGTTAAGGGTTAAAAACTTACATTCTTTGAAAAGAATAGTGATGGAATTTAAACATTCTTATGAGCTTGTTAAACATTTAGGTCAATCATTAAAATCTATTTCTTCCCATCCAAGTACTAACGAGGCCTGACCCTGCTTAGTTTCCAGGATCAAACAAGATTGGGCACGTTCAGGGTGGTATGGCCATAGACTAAAATGTATTTCTTCCACTCAAGAGCAGGCCCAAAAAGATGGAAGTGATTCAGGATGACAATCTACATCCTTCTCTGGCTTCTGCATGCATACCCACAGGCTAGAGCCAGAATACTAGCAGACCATGTGCACATACACTACACACACACACACACACACACACACACACACACACACACACACACACACGGGGCCAGGGGGAGAAAGCAATGATAAGCCACAGGCATGAGTGAGGATAAGTACAGAGCAGGACTTGATGACTGCCTCTCCAATAGCCATTCTTTCTGCTGTCCTTGATAATTCCATGTGTATGAGCCTGAAGCTTAGGGGCAGTGGACAGTTTTGATTTTCCCTTGACATTAGATGGGGACACGTAAGTAGATTCTTGTCTACTGACTCCAAGTTCAAGGAAAGCCTCAAAGTATAGATAACCATTTTCTTTTTATTACCCATTCTGAATCCTGTAATACTTGATGTGATAGGAGGAGTTATAGCAGCCTTTGTTTATAAGGGGTAAAGAGGCAAGTGTACCTAAGAAATGCTGGGACAGCAAGCTGGAAGAAACCTCTGTATGAATCTACTTTGACACTCGGGTTTCCAGAGCCAAGCTGGAACTTGTCTAGGAAAACAAACCAAAACCCTCTCATTTCCACCTGAAGTATTTATTTCGGGCAGGGAAATCTAATCCCAGCTAATCAAAGACAAACAGAAAGCACAAAGTGCATCAGTAATCACGATAAATATAAATGTATATTGAATACATATTAACCATAAGTTAAATATAATTATGCAGTAAAGGCAGAAACACATCTCAGATTCAGAGCACTCCAATGATGTGTTCTTTAAACCCAGATCTAACACAAAACTGTAGGTTGAAAGTAACCAGTTTTTTTTTCATTAAATAAACTGGTTGTACAGGAAAAAAACAAACAAACAAAACAAAACAAACAAAAAAACAAGAACTCAGCAACGCTGAAGTTTAGTTGCTTTGGTTTGGTCAGCACCAGAAAGAAGAAACTCATGGAAAAAGAAAGGCCTGAGGAATTAAGCTTTTTTTTAAGGGATATAAAATGCAAAGTAAAGAGAAGATGAGTAAGTGAAAGCAGACTAGAACAGAACAAGACCACATGGTGGTGTGTGGCCTCACAGTAGCTCTCAGCCAGGTTCCTCAGGAACACTTGCTATTCTGCAGGTGACTTGGCCCCATTCCAAAGCTTCTGACTTAGCAACTTTGTGTTGAAAAGAGTTCCAGCTGATGTGAAGGCGGTTACCAGTTTGGGAGCCTCATCTTTGCCCTCAGTGGTTGGCTGTGCCGTGAGGAAATGGGCCAAGTGCTGCTGCTGCAAGTTCCACCTACACAAAGTGTTTCAGATGAAGCCTCATACCTGATCTCAAACCAAGCCTAGCCGCTGAGGATATGTTGTTTCTCCTTTGCCCAGTGATCCTGATGTCCCAAACAAGCGAAAAATCACTCTTCACGTTTTTCTGACACAGAAATCTGGGTTCATTGTGTAAATGTCTCTAATGTTTGAGAGGGTGTATAGAGCACAAAATCCAAATAAGTAGCCCACCAGCTTGCAAATGCAAGACTAGGTATGATCTTGTGCTTAGAAAGACAACATCCAGCTAATGTGTAAAACCACAACTTGGGAGACCATTGGAATTGTGGTCACAGATCTAGATATGTCTGAAAAATTTCAAACGTGGGAACACATTTAAGTAAGCAAATGTAAATACAAAGATTGTTTTTATAGCTAATAGCTTTCACAAATGTGTTATATTTTACTTCTGCAATAAAATAAATACACATTTATGTTGCAACTGGAACTGCAAGATTTTCAAGAAGCCTAGCTGCTGAAGAGCCTTTTGTTCCAAAGGACAGACAGAAAGCTCACCTGTATCTGAACACAAATATTTGGATATTAGCAAATAACTGTGTTGACATGACGCCTGATTCTCACCTCCAGCAGAATACAAGAGATTACTCTTGAGCCAAATATGCATGGTCCTGGCCCAGGAACACAGGTTCAGGTTGCACCATCATATCTTAAAGTTATAGAACAGAAATCATAAGTCAAGGCACTTTTCAAATAGCTTGGTGGGAACAGCAGGTAGGTGGGAGTCAGCAAGCAGGGAAATCTCTGTTGCGGATCTTTGATGCCATCGTTGATGTTGGCATTCTTAGCTTTTAGGCTGGTAGAGGCTACTGGTCTTCCAAGTTAATACATTCTGAAAGATTTTATCTGATATTAGCAAGAAAGTCAGAGCAGACACAGAGGCAGGCATAAGTGGCTATTCAAACACCAAAGTCAGAGGAAGCTAATTTGGCTATGCACCTGCAACATTCCAACTCTCTATAATTATGAAGTTCTAAGCATTTGGGTGGCCTCGTGGAATCTTTAATGTAGATATGGTTTCTGGGAACCTCAGTCCACAGTTCTCCCTGTTGGCCAAGTATCATATTTTGTGCATTTGGAGCACATCGAATGTTGTTTTATGCGCTTCAGTAGGAAGAAGAGCTCTCTCCCTAAAATCCAAAGCTGAGTAGACAGAAGAACAATCATAAGGAAAGAAAATAATTGGCAAATAATTGAAGACATATTTAACCAGGAAATACTACTTTTTAAGGTATAAATGTCATGGGTATTGTGATTAGAGGTGTATTGTTTTTGTGTAATTGGAATTTAAAGATTTGAAGAATCAATGGAGTCAGGGTTACCAACAGATACACATCAGTCTAAGTATGTTATTGGATTCCCAGAGACTTCAGTATGCTATATATTAATATGCTGAGTATCAGCAGCAACATATTAATTCAATTGGTTTGATTCAGTTAATATTTTTCTTGGTAGGAAGAAGTTTTATTGCTTTGGGCACTAGAAATTTGTATTTAAAGTAGAGGCAATTCCCCTGCCTCAAATGGAGTTCCCCTTGGAAGAATTAAAATAGGTCTTTGTCAATGTAAACCAGTATATTTTTATCAAAACTGTACTAAGTAATGAAAGAATTATTTTGTGAAGATATTGAAAAATTGAATCTTCTTAAAAATGAAAACTTCATTAGATAAAGTAAAAGACCTAGTTAAGCAAGCAGTCAGTATAAAAACATGGTTAATGCGAGGGTATAATATCATCTTTACTGTTGTTTCACTAAAATCAAGATCATCATTATTTTCATGATTTGGAAATTCCAACATCTCAAACAGTGTTAAAATTCCTAAATATGACAGGATTTAAGAACTACAAAAGAGAAAGAATTAAAAGTTCTGGCAAAGGGTTTAGAGTTCTGTTACTAGGGGTACTCAATTGTAACCAAGGATGGATATCACCAAAATTTTCTGAAGTCTGCTTGGGTGTGTCCTCAGAAGCTGATGTGTGTTCAAGGTGAGAAATCTGGCCCTAAGGGTTGATCTACTGGAGTTTCATAGCATAGAAGGGTCTTTAATGTACTTGATAGGATTCTTTGCACTGAAGCCGAAAGGAGGCATTGACATGGTTTCTTTTCTAATTGCAAAACCACCTGGTTTTAGAATTAATTCCTTTAGTTTTGTTGTTGTTGCGGGGGGGGATTTTTGTTGTTTTTTATTTATTCTTTTTTTGTTGGAGCAGGTTGTTTGTCTGTTTCCTGTTTTTTTGTAGAAAAATTCTATAATCAATTCTGAATTTTTAGTAATCAGTTTTTAAAGTGTGTAATGGTTCCTTTTAACAAAGATTGTTCATACAGTCCCCTCCTCAATTTTCTTGATACCTACTGACTATTTTATATATATATAATTTTTTCCAAAAGGGGCAGATATTATATTTAAAAGAACTAATTCAATTGTATTTGGCTTATGAACATATTTATTCATTTTTTTACTTTTAAAAAGTATATAATATTTGATCATTTAACTACCAATCAAGAGAATTACAAGGCAGATTTTATAGGCAGATTTAAATATTTGTCAACTCATTTTACTATACCCATAGACCAAACCTCACTTAGTCATCATCAGAGAAGCTTTCTCTTGCAGTAGATGGGACCTAGTATAGAGACCTACTAATAGACAACATGCATAGAGTCAGAAATGTTTGGAACATTCAGTCCTAAATGGGATCTCTTCATCAAACCCCTTCCTTCAAGTGTCAGGAAATTCTGTGGAAGAGGAGGCATAAAGATTGTAAGAACCAGAGAAGATGTATAACAACAAGGAAAACAGTGTCTTCCAGACACAAGACTGATATATATATGAACACACAGAGACTGTGGCAGCATGCCCAGGACCTGCAGAGGTTCACACCAGATGGATGGATCTCAGTGCTGAGTGGGGTAAGTGAACATGAATTCCTATCCCTACCAAGAAGCTATCACCAATTCACAATTGCCTGTAAAGAAAAAGTTAGTTTTCTACAAGGGAGTCTCAACGGGTATACAAAACAGACTGCAGGGCAGGCCCCATGTCCAGCGTTAGGGCCAACATTAAATGAACTCAGTAGTACTTTTGGAGATGCTCTGTCTCATATTGTTTTATTTGGGTTTTTGTTTGTTTGTTTGATTGGTTGTCTTACTGGTCTTTTGGTACTTTGTTATAGTTTCCAATTTTGTATTTTTATGAGTTTTATTTGTGTGTGTTGTCTTGTGTTCTTTTTTTCTTTTTCATTTATTTTTTTGCCTATTTGTTTTTTAAAGAGAGAGAGAAAGAAAGGGCATAGAGTTGGGTGGGTATGAAGGTGGGGAGGATCTGGGAGCTGGGGGATAGGAAATCATAAATCAGGATGCATTATATTTTAAAATTATCAATAAAAATATGATAAATTAATATTTAACTGCTAAAGTAAAGCTTGATAATCACCATATAATCTTAAGAAATGCCCCAAGTAGAAACAATTCTTTCTAATAGAAACTTTCTTGCTGATAGGGTGGCAGCTCTTACCAGTGGGAAATCAAACAGTCTTTGTACCTGGATAAGAGCCAATCACTGTGGTTTAAATGCCTATTTGGTAAAGAGATGAGACATTAAATCCTTGTTCTTCATGAAAGTTATTCTGTAAACATTGCTAAGATCAGATCAGTGCTTTAAGAACCTTGTTGTAAACAGAGTTAGGCTACAGTTCTACACCAGTGTGTTGAATTTCGGCCTTAGGAATTTTGAATAACCTTTCATTACATCCAACTCAGTCATATCCACACCATTTTTCTTTTGGGTTTAACTTTTACAAATCATCATATGATGTATGTTAACCTTCAAGTTTTTGTCCTTATCTGCTGTTTCCATTTTGAGACAATCATTTACTTTTAGAACAAAACTAAATTACAGTCTAAAGTCCCTTCTCATCCAGAAAAAAAATT
>CABHPP010147197.1:0-12616 GCA_902168425.1 Peromyscus attwateri
GAACAAATTTGTCCATATCCCTAGAATGTGCGGCACCAAAGGTGAACTTTAATGTGCACAGGGGACTTTGGGTGCTCTTGATGCATTAGGGATCCTTCATTGGAGACCACCAACTCACCACTTCTCAGGTCCTCAGGGTGCTTTCACTGGGGTACAAATAATCTCTGTACTTCCACCTCAATGATGCTGTGAATCTCAAACGAAAGCTAAGAATATCAAAATAGATCAGTTAAGTGTTGTTAACTTTGTGCCCGATATCCAACTCACTTCATCCTGTTCATTTTCCTGCAACTCCAGGATGTAACTTTATATTGGCAAGTGCTGATTCGCTATAAACAGCATGGGAGACACACATGAAGAATTCATACTCTGGAGGGAGAGGAGGACTGACTACTCTTCTAGTGTACTTTGTTGTCCTGAGTTCAAAAACACACAAACTGGTAATGTTTCTGTCTTCGCTGCAGTGGCCTGAGAGTGTATATCAGCCTCTGAACATAAATCAGAGTGGGGGAATTTGACATAATTTCCCTCCTTTTTTTCTCCTCCTACGTCTTCTCCCTCTTCTATTTTATTTTCACTTTTGAATTTTCAGAGTGTCTCACCATGTAGCCTCGGCTGTCCTGAAATTCCATAAGTGGTACAAGCTGTGAGTTGAATTCATGATCCTCTTGTATCTGTTTTGAGTGTTGCGATTAAGGCACCTGACACCTCACTTAGCCTTCTCTTTTGCTTCTCACTTCTCCCCCTCACAAATTCTTCCCTCTCCCTTCCTCCCCTCCACTTCTCTTCCCCTTTAAAACATTTCTATTTTTTGAGATTATAATCATTTCACCCTTCCCTCCCCCTAAACCCTCCCACACACCCTTCCTGATCTCCTTCAAATTCATGGCCTCTATCTTCCATTAGTTGTTGTTACTCACACAAATGTATATGTAGATGCATATATATGCTAAATACATACATACAACCTGCCCGACTGTACAGTCTTACTTGTATGTATGTTTTCAGGGATGATTCAATTGGATAAGCAGTTGATGGGCTCATCCTGGGTAAAACTATTTTTAAGAAGTGTTGGAGACTGAACCCAGAACTTTAAACATGCTAAGTCAGGCCTTTACTGCATTGGGTCCAGTCACTTTAATTTTATGATAAGCTCTATCAGATTTTTGCATGTACTTAGAAATTCAGTTATAGTTGATATCCAGATAAGATTGCTACATTTAATAAGCAAAAATAATAATGTCTAATTAAATCTGAACCCTAGACAAGTAACAAGTACTATTTCAATATGAGCACATCTTATGAAACATTTGGGACAAACTTATACTGAAAAACCCCACTTCCCATTTGAAATTCAAATTTAACTGAGCATTCGACATTTCATTTGACATGCCTACAGTTTTCTTAGTTGGTGTTGTTCATAAAAACTTAATTCCCATATTTTCTCTTAGTTGTTATTAGAGCTTCAATGCTGCTATTTAATGCTGGTGCTATGCATAGATAATTATGTAAATTGAAGTGGGGAGTTAAAGACCTGTTCAAGCAATGTACGAAAGAAGCTCTTGGCAGCACAGAGCAGGACTGTGGCTGAAGGTTCACATCATACCTTAGCCATTTCTCAGCTTGTGTCTAAACATCCACTGAACACCACTATTTTAATATATTTGATTGCTAAAGTTGCTGTGGCTGCTAAGTCCAAGAGAATTTTTTCTCTTCTTCTTCTAAATATAAGCAACTAAGGAAACTTCAGTTCCCAACTATGACCTTTCTCAATAGTTAGACTTGAGGACCAGTTGAAGTAAGTTGTGAGATGGATTAGTTCTGGCAGGGAACACTCACGCTTGGAAGACTTCCCGACGGTTGTGTAGCTGGGGAACCAGCAGAACGTTCCATGAACCAAACAGTGAGGGTTCATAACCAGAAGTAAAGTAGAGGAGCTTTGGAAGGAAGGTGCTTTAGATTCCTGTCCATCATTACAGCAAAGGTATCTATTATGTATGAGTAATTCCTCATGTCTCACAAATTACATATATGTGTGTACACACACACAAGCATATATAGAGACATAAGTATGTGAGTACAGCTATAGTTCTTTCAAATGAAAATTGTTCTCACAGAAAATAAAAAAAAAACCAGGGAAATGCCTGGCATTTTAAGGTGTATGATCAAAAATATTTGATAGACTTAAAAAACTAGAATCCTATTTAAAAGAAAGTTGAAGTTTGGGTTAAAGGCTTTACTCATAGTCAGTTGAGAAAGCATAGTTCCCATTTTGTGGTGGTTTGGATAAGAACGGCCCCATATACTCACGTATTTGAAGACTTGGTCATCAGGGAGTGGCACTACTTGACAGGGATTAGGAGGTGTTGTCTTATTGACATGGGTATGGCTTTGTTGGAAGATGGGTGTCATTGGCGGTGGGCTTTGGGTTTCCAATGCTCAAGCCAGGTCTGGTGTCTCTATGTCTTCCTTCTGCCTGCTGATCCAGATGTAGAACTCTCAGCCACTTTTCCAGTGTCATATCTGCCTGCATGCTGCTATGCTCTCCACCATGATGAAAATGAACTAAACCTCCAAAACTATAAGCCAGCCCCAGTTAAATGTTTTCCTTTATAAGAGTTCTATGGTCATCGTGTCTCTTCACAGCAATAGTACATTAAGAAATAGTTTAACCTGACATTGGGATCCTAGGGTCTTTTTTGTGTATATGTGTTTGTCCATGTTATATGTTCTCTATGTGAAGGCACAGGTGTGAATGAGGGGGCATAGGTGTGCCTGTGAGCTGATGTGTGTATGTGTGATCATGTGTGAATGTGAGTTTTTGTGTGCATGTGGGCACATGTGTTTATGTGTGCACTATGTGTGAAGGTTTTCTACCTTGTATAAGGATCAGGATTTATCACTGAATCAGGAGCTCACCTTTTGACTAGACTTAATCAGCTTGCTGTCTTCTTCCTAAGTGCTGGGACAGGTGGGTCACCAACCCCATCCCACTTTTAAGTGGATTCTGGTTATCTGACCTCTGGTTCTCATGCTTGCAGGGCAAACCCTTTCCCTACTAAGCTATCCCCCAGTCCCAGTCCTGGGGTCTTGATGGTGAGCTATTGTAACAAGCAATCAGTCTCCAGTGTGGTTGTTTAGTTAACACCTACAGGAATGTGAGAAAACCAAGTTTCATTTGAAGCAATTCAATTAACTCAGGAAAAGTCCACTGTTCTTATGTACCCTTTACAACAATGAAGCCAGATCTTACCTAAAAGTGACCATGTGGATTATAGCTTGACTGTTGATTTTGGCTTGTCTATCTTCTAGTATCTACAAACATTTGTAGTGCTTTGATAAAGAATATGTACCTTAGAAGAGGTTGGTTAACATTCGAAAAGCTAAAACTCATTAAGCATCCAGAGGTGGTTGATAAAAAGGTGGCAGCTAACATCTCTCTAATCAACCCCACACAGTCACAAAAGTTGTATAGTGGGTGTGAGCAAAATAAGCAGTGTTCAAGTCTTGTAGAATGTCTTAAAATACTGTGATTATTCACCTGTGATGTGTGATGATTGGGGTCAAAGACAGAAATGCCTAATAGCCCTTCTGGATTGCGCTGTAGTATGGGATTCTGGTGAGTTTTGAGGACAGCTTTACCAGACAGAGAATTTTGCTGTTTGGATCTTGTTAGCCTGTTAGCTGAATCCCATTGTTTAGATATTGTCCAACATATTCCAAATGAACAGATGAGGTGAAGTGATCACTGCATGCCAGTCGAATCGTGAAGACTTGGTTTGTTTTCAGAATGTGTACATATGACTGTACGTGGAATGTGTTTATTTTTCCTTTGTATGTGCATAGTTGAATTCAGTTTGTCAAATCCATTCTTTCATTGTAAAACATCTCATGACTTTAAAATTGTGTGAGAGAAACCCAGAAGCCCTCAGCTCCCTGGTTTTATTGGTAACACCATTATCTATCCAGGGAGAAAAATCTGATGTTCATAAAGGGCTCCCCACCAGTGTGTCTGCTATGACAGCAAATACTTCATGGTATTTTTTCCTTCAGTCACATACAAGGGGAAAAAGACTTTGCAAATTAAGAGAGTGATGACTGGATAATGCTATGTGGTATATTCCTAATTATTTTTTTTCTACTCTTAGTAGAAGACCTCTAAAACATATTTAGTGTTTGAAGAATTTTCAAAAGAATTTCCCCTTTTTATGCCTTATCTACAATAATACTTTTTTTTCCTTTTCCCTAAGAGCAATGTCAGAGAAGGGTATTTTAAAAGAGAATTCTGTTGCAATGATTAAAAGAAACATTTGCAGATGATAAAAGTCGTTTTCTGGGGGAGACAGCTGGTGCTGAAACAGAGGTCAAGCAAAGGATGAGAAGGGTAGTTCCCACACCTATGGAAAGGCCACATTCAAAACCCATATCCATAAAATGCCCCGCCTGGAATCTAGGTGCACTTGCTAGACATTTATTTGATGATAAAGTAAAATATCATTTTTCAGATGCAAATGAAGACATGTTGCTTGCAGATTGACACTATAGGACACTAGTGAAAGGTGAGGAAAACAAACTAAAGTAATAAAGCCACTAAAAAGAGAGCAGAAGAAAATTGTTTCTTGAAATGTGTTTGTTTTTCAGACCCCTGACCCTTCTGCTTACATTTGATGAGGAGCATGGCAAGTTTCTGGGAAATAACTGGCTTTAGAAATTCTTCCCATTTCTTAACTGCTCACAGACCCATACTAGGGAAGAAGTGACTTATCACTGTGTGTTTTCATTACTTCCAGAAAATGGATCATATCTGTTCTTATAGCTTGCACATAATACATTTACAAGCACTTCATTTATTGGAAGTAGGTAATAAAAATGAAATTTCCTTTAACTAGTGGTGGTGTCCTGACATTCATAGAAATGAAGTAGTACAACCAGTTAGGAGTCTAGAAGAAGGCCGCATGCCAAACTGTGTGAGTTTAAATGATATGAAGAACAATGTCAAAGTGGCTGCAGCAGGAATACGCAAATTTCCATCAAATGATACTTTTTACAATAAGTACTCCAGGAAGCTGGGCTCCACATGACCAGCTCAGATACAGACAATAAAAACCAACCGTTTGTGAAATCCAAATTGCTTTGAATAATTTGTAGCAAATTGTGACTCGGGTGTAGGGGGGACATTGTTATTCCACAGGAATCATAATTAAAAAAAAGAAAAGCCTTCTGTTCTTTAAACAGTGTAACTTAAAGTAAGTTCTGTACCTCTGGGATAAAAAAACAGCCAGACCAATCAAATATTACTCAAATGATAATTCAGCCTAAATAAATGAATCTAGTTTGATAATTTTCCTCTAAATCAGTGTCATTTTTAGTTATACTTTTATGATCTTGAAACCATTATCCTTAGGCTGAAATGAGGAGAAATGGGACATCTTACAGGCTCCTTTTCACACAAAGCCTTTTTATGTACTGTCTCTCATTCTTTTTTTCTGCTAATGAAATGATAATGGGAAAAAATAGTGGCGGATGCATAACTGAGTGAAATGTTTTATCAGAACAGAATGGGCAACATTTGAAGGCCAATGGCTCCAGAGGTAAAGCATCTCGTGGTTCAAGGATTGTTATAATGTTCCATGAGAAGACTGTGATGAAGCAGTCTTTATTCTTTGGAGTTTCTCCTACTGCCTCCCCCCACCCTTGAATAACCTTCTATCTTTTAAAATTGAACCCTTCAGTAAAACTGCCAATAAGACATTGCACAGGTGAAGTATGAAGTGAGGTTACTGACCTCAATGCGCCCACTGTGACAGTCAAATATCATTACACTTGATTCCTTTGCATCTTTGTATCTCACCACTTCCTTCTACTAACCAACATTTCCAGCGTTTTCTGCCGTGAATTAGTAAAAAGAGGTGACTTGTGTAAAGTGATCAAATTTTAGCACTAGGGGGAGTCTTGCCATTCACCTATTCTAACCGGTTCATGCTGTTTCTGAGGTGCCATGCCCAAGACCTCACACTTTTCCTGGTGCTCCTTTCCCGACCTTTTGTTCAATGAGTTTATTGTGCTAAGAAACTTAAGAGAGCTCCAAATCCTCTGGCCCCTGCCTGCCCCTTATCCCTCCGTCTGTGCAAGCATCTGGTCTACATGGTTAGTGTTCTTTCCCTGGGATCTGAATCTTTACTTCCCA
This sequence comes from Peromyscus attwateri, assembly GCA_902168425.1. Classification (NCBI taxonomy): domain Eukaryota; kingdom Metazoa; phylum Chordata; class Mammalia; order Rodentia; family Cricetidae; genus Peromyscus; species Peromyscus attwateri. The sequence goes on from CABHPP010147197.1 coordinate 6,188, forward strand.
ACTGACTCACTGCATCTCAGCTGGCCAATCGACCCGCCTGCTCCAGGGACTGAGTCCTAAAAGCCATTTGCCTCAGGGGAGAGCAGAAGGTTTTCAGGGGCTGGTACTAATTATTCACACCCTGTGGCTGTGCCTTGTGTGTACATGAATGCACATTAGTTCTACCACTTAACCACCAAAACCATTATTTAAGAATTATCTGTATGCATGCCTTTTTTTCTACTCTGCATAAAAGGGGGCATTTCCATACTTACTGATAAATTAAGACATGTCTATAGTGACACTAAAAAATACAAAGAAAAGCAAAAACCAAGATCTAATTTTTAAAGAACTTAACCAAAAATACAGTCTAAAAAATAAAATGAATTTAAAAATTTAAATAATGAATGTTTTAGCTTCAGATGTCATGAAGAGTTTTTAATCTTTATCCCCTTAAATTAAAAAATCATATTCCCAAGAAATTAATAATCATAATATATCTGATGATCTTTAGCATTTTATCTGTATGGAGGTGGCAAAATTATGCTGATGTAATGAAGGAATAAAAACATGGAGGATTTAAAAAAAGTATTTTTTGTACAACTTTTTGGTGTACCTTTTCAGGTTTGATATTGGAGTATTCCAACTTCATGAGATAAATCTGAATTTCCTTAGTGAGAGGCCGTAGATAAGAAGGTAATACAGAATCCAAACAAACACCAACTTGAAGCTCTATTAAGGGAAAAGCACATGTATCTTCAATGCTCTTCAAGTATGTTCAGCTTAAGCTGGGATAGTGAAAGTTCTAAAAGTGAGCTTAGGTAGACAGTGGCATTCTTAGGTAGTGGGACAGGGAACTTGTGCAGTCAGATCTCTACCAGTCTCAAATTTCAACTACCACATATTAAGAATTTCAAAATTTAGGAATACCTTCCTTCATAACAAGACCATCACATAATTTTATTTGAAGTTATTATTATATCATTATTCTAAGTAATTTTTATACATAATTATATTCTAAGTTGGAAAATAAGGCTTTGATAGAATATATTGCTTTTATTTTTTAATTAATTAAAAACTATTTGGTCTATGGCTCAGGCTTATTGCTAGCTAGCTCTTACATCTTAAATTAATCCATTTCTATTAATCTATATCTTGTCACGTAGCTGTGGCATTACTGGTCTGCTGGTATTTTGTTCTTTGGGTGGCTGAATGGCCTCTGTCCGACTCTGCCTTTCTTCTTCTTGTATATCTCTTGGATTTCCTGCCTGGCTATATCCTTTGTTGCCACAGGCCAGAGCAGCTTCTTTATTAACCAACAGTAGCAACACATATTTGCAGTGTACAGAAAGACTATCCCACAGCGCAGAGGCTTTACATAGGGTACTGTTTGTCTCTGTTACTTTAAAGCCATTTAACAGCTGAACATAGTGTCCTATACCTTTAATCCCAGCACTAGGTAGCCAGAGGCAGAAGGAGCTTTGTGAGTTTGAGGTCTATATACAGAGCTCCAGAACAGCCAGGGCTACCTAGAGATACCCTGTCTCAAACAAAGAACTGACAAATCAACCAACCAACCAATCAACTAACCAACCAACCAACCAACCAACCAACCAACCAACCAACCAATCAACCAACCAACCAACAACCAACAGAAAGCCTATTTACACTGGTTGCTCCAGTTCTGTTTGTACAGTGATGCAGGTCCTCATGTTCCACAGGGAGAGGTGGGAGTATAAAGCATAGATCCCTTCAGTGAGGCTATATGATTCCATCATTCTAGATCATGGTAGTATATGTCTATCCTCCCAACACTAAAGTAAATGAAGCAGGATCACAAGTTGTATTCAAGCCTGCTTTTGTAATAGTGAGACCTCTGACTCATGGTCTCTGAGTGACACTGACAGGAATAGGGTAAAGCATGTCTGATGGGACCCAGAGTAAATTTGATTTGACACTGTTATATGAAGGTGTGTCCAAAGCAGATTCAGTGAGGTGAGTGCTTAGGTTTGTTGTGAGAACACTGATAAAAGTTTATGAATTGAAGTTGTTGACAGGAGTGTGGGTGAGACTGAATTTGGGCATGAACACCATGTTCAGCCTAGTAATTACTGATACTTGATGTTGTTCATATGTAGGACATTTTAAAAAACATAGCATAGTCTCATGTTCCAATATGGATTAATGTCCTGTTTGACTAGAGATGAGGATTGCTATCACAATCATTGTATACAGACTGCAAAGTCCAAAGAATATGACCTCCCGAGGAAAGGTCACCATTAGACGAGGGATAGGTCTGTCAATAGAGTAAGATGCCCAACTGGAAAACAGTAATGTGAATGCTAGTATTAGGACAATAAAAGTGTTTAGAGTTAGTAAAGGTGATGGGTCTGCTAGTGATCACATATGAATGACTACATTGGATCCCTATAACAACCTTGTGAGCTATTAATAGTGTGTTCACTCTTCAGGTTAAACAACTAAGATGCAGATGCTTTAGGGACACCTCAAGACCACATGGCTAATAAATAGCAGAGATGGAACTAAGAACTACACAGTATGAACATAGAACTCATGTTCATAGCTAAAGAGCTAATTATTCCACAGAACAATTTCACAGAGCTAGGGGCAATAATGTGAGAGTTGATATTTGGTTACAAACTCAGTAAAGTTTAATTTTAAAAGCTTGGCAACATTGCTTTAAAACAAGATTTGAAATATGTGAACTATATTTTTGTGTTATGAATTATTTTAATTTTTTAACTAAGAAATTTTTTATTCAGTCCATATACCAACCACAGATCCCCCCTCATCCCTCCTCCCACTCCCCTTCAGCCTCCCCCCCAGCCCATCCCCCATCCCCTCCTCTGAAAAGGCATGGCCTCCCATGGGAAGTCAGCAAAGCCCTGCACGTTCAGCTAAGGCAGGTCCAAGCCCCTCTCCCTGTATCAAGGTTGTGCAAGGTGTCCCACCATAGGTAATTGCCTCCAAAAAGCCAGTTCATGCCCCAGAGATAGATCCTATTCCCACTGTCAAGGATCCCTCAAACAGACCAAGCTACATAACTGTCTCACCCATGCAGAGGGCCCAGTCCAGTCCCATGCAGGCTCTACAGCTGTTGGTCCAAAGTTCATGAGTTCTCACTGGCTTGATTCGGTTGTACCTGTAAGTTTCCCCATCATGGTCTTGATGCCCCTTGCTCATAGAATCCCTCTTCCCTCTCTTCTACTGGATGTCTGGAGCTCAGCCTGGTGCTAGGCTCTCTGAATCTGTTTCCATCAGTTATTGGATAAAGGCTCTTTGATGATAGTTAGGGCATTCACCAATCTGGCTACCGGGGTAAGCCAGCTCAGGCACCCCCTCCACCACTGCTAGTAGTCTAAGCTGGGGTCATCCATGTGGATTCCTGGGAACTTTCCTCACACTAGGTTTCTCCCTATCCCCATGATGTCTCCCTCTATCAAGATATCTCCCTCATTGCTCTCCCACTCTGCTCCTGTTCCAACTCAATCATCCTATTCCCCCATGCTCCCATCCCCTATCTCCTACCCTCCATTGCCCCCCTCATCCCCAGTTTACTCAAGAGATCTCATCTATTTACTCTTCCCAGGAGATCCAAGCATGCCTCTTAGGGTCCCCCTTGTTACCTAGCTTCTCTGGAGCTGTGGCTTGTAGTCTGGTTATCCTTTGCTTTACATCTAGTATCCACTTGTGAGTGAGTACATACCATGTTTGTCTTTCTGAGTCTGGGTTACCTCACTCAGGATGATATTTTCTAGTTCCACCCATTTGCTTGCAAATTCCATGATGTCATTGTTTTTTACTACTGAGTAGTACTTCATTGTGTGTATGTACTATATATATATATATATAATCCATTCTGCGGTTAAGGGGCATCTAGGTTTTTTCCATATTCTGCTATTATGAATAATGCTGCTATGAACATAGCTGAGTAAGTGTCCTTGTGGTATGATTGAGCATTCCTTGGTATATGCACAAGAGTGGTATCATTGGGTCTTGAGGTAGGTAGATTCCCAATTTTCTGAGAACCTCTATACTGAGTATTGGTATTAGCTGTTCTTTGAAATTCTGGTAGAATTCTGTGTTGAAACCATCTGGTCCTGGGCTTTTTTTTTTAAATGACTGTTCCTATTTCCTTAGGGGTTATATGTCTAGTTACATTGTTTATCTGTTCTTGATTTAATTTTGGTATGTGGTACTTATCTAGAAAATTGTCCATTTCTTTTAGATTTTCCAATTTCATGGAGTACAGGTTTTTGAAGTATGACCTGATGATTTTCTGCATTTCTTTGTTGTCTGTTGTTATGTCTCCCTTTTCATTTTTGATTTTGTTAATTTGGATGCTCTCTCTCTCTGTCTTTTGGTTAGTTTGGATAAGGGCTTGCCTATCTTGCTGATTTTCTCAAAGAACCAACTCTTTGTTTCATTAATTATTTATATTGCTCTCTTTGTTTCTATTTATTGATTTCAACCCTCAGTTTGATTATTTCCTGGGGTCTATTCTTCCTGGATGAGTTTGCTTCTTTTTGTTCTAGAGCTTTCAGGTGTGCTGTTAATTGCTAGTGTGAGATTTCTCCAACTTCTTTATGTGGATATCTAGTGCTATTAATTTTCCTCTTAGCACTGCTTTCATAGTGTCCCATAAGTTTGGGTATGTTGTACATTCATTTTCCTTGATCTCTAGGAAGTCTTTAATTTCTTTCTTATTTCTTATTTGACCCATTGGTTATTCAGTTGAGCATTATTCAGTTTCCATAAGATTGTAGGCTTTCAGTAATTTTTGTTGTTGTTGAAATCTAACTTTAAGTCATGGTGGTCTGATAAAATACAGGTGATTATTCCATTTTTTTTTTATATATCTGATGAGACTTGTTTTGTGATTGAGTATGTGGCTGATTTTAGAAAAGTTTCCATGGGGTGCTGAGAATAACGTTCTATTAAGTCCATTTGAGTCATAACATCTGTTAGATCCCTTATTTCTCTGTTAAGTTTCAGTCTGGCAGACCTGTCCATTGGTGAGAGTCTATATTTTTCTTTACATTTTGTTAGTGTTAGTACTTATTTTCTTCAAGAATACTTGATGTTTCCCTCAAGGCAATTGTTAGACAATTTCAGTCCTTATTTTGATATGGAAGTATAGGGAAGGCAACTATTAGTCACCTGTTCATTTGTTATAGCTTCCCATTGTGTCAGTGCTTACTTGGTACATACATAAGGCTTACAGATTTCAACCCATTGCAAGAAGGGATATCTTATTGAAGTTTGTGCCAGAAATGTTTATCTAAGTTTGCTATGAACTTATTTTTATCAATGTTAAGAACTGTTCCGGCTTTGAGGACTCAGAAGTAATGGGCTGATGTCAGCCCAGCAGGAGCGTGTCAAGGCTGAAAGAGAGGAACCCAGCACTAGCATTGGGGGGCGTGGGAGAAAGTGATGCTCAGCACCAAGGACAGCGATCCAATCAGTCATACTCCCAGTGATTACATTCTGAACAGAAAGGCAGAGATAGAGAGTAAGTCTGGTAATTTCTTTGAGTCTGTAAACTTGGTCATTTAGTGATATGAATAGGCTGCAAATTCAGTCACAATAAGGATGTTACCCATGGTTTGGAAGAAGAATCTACACTTTGTTAAGCTTTACTTGCTTGCAACTTACTTTTCAGGTCTAAATGTGGAAATTATTTCCATTCCTCTCATTTAATCTTACATTTTGACTCAGTTGTATTTTGGAAATGTTTTCAACCTTGCACTGCTGTGAAAACAGTCATGAGATAGGCATTATTCCAGTAGAGGAGGAATGTCAACTCTTAAGAGAGGGACAAGACACCCCATGCCAATCCAGTTCCATTTTAGCCTGCTGGCTGTGATAAGACTAAAATACTTGGATCTGGCTCAGGCATAACTGAGGCTGTGTCTGTTTAGATAAAAAGCCATGGACGATGAGGCAGTTGGGCAATAAATTAACAACCTTAATTACCAACTAAAATTAAGGTAAAGGCAGACATTGGAACAAATGATCCTTGCAGTCAATTAGAAGCCTGCAAGATACATGAGATAAATCTGCCCCTCTTTTCCAGCTGAGTCAGGGAGTGAATAGTGAAACTATTTAGAATTAAAGCTATTTAGAATTTAGACCACAGGAGAGAGACTTTCAGGCCAGATGCAGCTCACATAGCCTGAGTCCTGTGACCCAAGTGTTCAGTGTTTTTAGTAGGACCTTGTCTTCAGTTCCAGGGAGGCAACCAGTAGCTACAGCAATAACCTAGATTGCTTTGGGAGTCATTTATTAATGTGGCCAACCATCTGAAAGGAGAGTTTCTTGTGCTTGGGACTGGGGTTTTGTTAGTACATGGTTCTTGTGGGGAGTACTATCAGCCCAAGTGGGTCAACTCTCTCTCTCTCTCTCTCTCTCTCTCTCTCTCTCTCTCTC
>CABHPP010147197.1:12716-41901 GCA_902168425.1 Peromyscus attwateri
CTCTCTCTCTCTCTCCCTGACTCTTTCTCTTCCTCTATCTCTCTATCACACACACACATACACACACATGGGTGTTTATAAACATAAACTTATACATAGTATATATAATTTTAGGTAAATATAAAGTAATATTATTCATTGAGGCTTTATTAAACAGCATTGGTGTTATTTGTTCCTTGTCCATTCTTCTCCTTATGTATTGACCTCCCTTCATCCTCCTTAGTTGGAGCCTCTTCCCTATTATTATGTTTCCCATTTCACATCACCATGTCCTACTTTTCTCGTCTCAGTCAACCCCTTGGTTTCTATGGTTACTTCATGTTGTATACTCACACATGAGGATTTGGAGCTAGGAACCACAAATGAGAAAGAATATGACATATTTGCCTTTCTGGACCTGATTTACCTCATTCAATATAATCTTTTGTAGATCTATTTATTTACCTGTCAATTTCAGGATCTCATTTTTCTTTACAACTGAATAGTATTCCATTTCGTCTATCTATGTATTACATTTCATTACTCATCCATCTGTTGAAGGACATTTAGGTTGTTTCCCTTTACTGACTATTAGACCCTAGGGTGTCTATGAGCATTGCTGAGCAAGTATCTGTGGAGTGGGATGTCCAGTCCTTTGGACATTTGCCAAAGAGTGATATATCTGCATCATATGGTAGATATACTTTTTGGTTTTTGAGAATTCTCCAAACTGATTTCCAGGGTGAGTGTACCAATTTTCATTCCTACCAGAGGTGAATAAGGGTTTCTTTTTCTCCACAACATTCTCAGCATCTGTTATCAGTTGTTTTGTTGATCTAAGCTATACTGATTGGAGTGAAATGAAGTCTCAGTGTTTAACTTACATTTCCCTTATTGTTAAGGATGATGAACATTTTTTTTGTGCTATTTCTTAGCCAATCTTATTTATTTCTTATGTTGAGAACGCTCTGTTTAGAACCCTAACCCACTTTTAGTTGGGTCATATTTTCCTTTGACTTTTTTTTGAGTTTTGTATATTCTGAATATTAATCCTTTGTCAAATGTGTAGCTATCAAAGATTCTTTCCCATTCTGTGGGGTTTTTCCCCTTTCCCACCTGGTTGTTTCCTTAGCTGTACAGAATCTTTTCAGTTTTATTAAGTCACAGTTGTCAATTGATGGCCTTAATTCCTTGGCAAATGGGGTCGTGTTCAGAGAGAACTTTCCCATACTTATATCTTGTAGGGTACTACTTATGTTTTCTTCTAGCAGTTTTAGTGTTTCGGCTTCCAAACTGAGGTTTTTGATCCACTTGCATCCTGGTCAAGAGGACAAAGAGGTATTCATTTAGTTACATGTTCCTTGTCCCCCTAAAAATAAGCATCAGCACTACCACCCCACAAAGAGAATCTTCAGGGATCATGCAGTCAGCTTTTGAGAGACTTCAGCATCCAACCTGAATCTTGCCTTGCAGCTATATCTGATTGCCTTGAAAATTAAGACCAAATCATTGTTAAAGTCTTTAGGGAAAGAGATGGTCATAAACTAGTTGTTCAGCTGTTAAGTTCTTTTTTCCCCCTAAAGACAAAAAAGTAACGATTTTTTTTTACAGTGATGTGAATGGTAATGGAGTCTGGGTCCATTTGATAATTTTGGGTGATGTAATAAATAATAGTGGGAACTAATTTTGTGAGTATATAAGGATAGGATATTTGCAAATAGCTCTGTTTTTGTCACTAAGCACAAAGTGAATCAGGTTGTTCAATTCCACGTAAGTCGCATTGAACTGATTTTAATAGCTTCATTTTGTGGCCTCAGTCCACCCCCTTCCACATTCCTATTTATAGTATAGATTCATTCTTCTGGAGATAAAAGTGAGGTGGTAGTGGTGTTATTACTTTGACAATGAAAACCACAATGACATTCAGGGCTGAGTTAGAGCCTTGCTATAATGTGAGATCCAGAAGGCCAGATGCAAAGCTTCAAACAATTAGCACATAAAAAAAAATGTTGGTAAAGAGGAAGGTGACCACATCCCGCTCCTCACATTGAGGCCAGCTGAAACTGCACTAGAATGCCTGAGAGTATCCTGTGGTTTATAATAGTAAAACACCCCCCCCCCCGCCCCCCGGGAAACAAGTGACACATGAAGTTGTATGTAGAGCTATCCGTTACAGAACATATTCAGACAAACATGTGCTTGTAAATGAGCCCCAAAGCTCTGGCTCTGGTATCATAGGAAGTCCAGCTCTTCATGCACTTGGACCCCTGGGATCTAAAATCCTTTTTTGCTTTGGCTGTCTTTTCCTTTGGAAATATATCTTTTCTTGATAAACCATTTCTGCTTCTGCTGCACTTGTATGTCTCTGCTCAGTTCTTTGTTTGGGGACATCCCTATAGAGGCACCCTCTGAACTCTGGTATCAACCAATAAAATTCCCAGCAAATAGGAAAAGTATAAAAAGCTGTGTGTTGTTGGATATCTTCCATCCTAACACATGGGAAGCAGAGGCAGGAGGATTGCTGTAGCTGCAGGCCAGCCAGATCTACATAGAGAGACTCTGTTTCAAAGAAAGAAAGAAACAAAAAGCACAAGGAAAGACAGCTCAGCTATAATAAGAAAGAGATGCTGCTGTAAGTTACTCTAACATTTTAAGTCACATAATAGACAAATCTTCTGGGAAAAAAATAGCTGTCCAGAGACACACCAGTAAGAAAGTGAGGTCACTGACATAAAGGAAGAAATTGAGTGGAAGGGACAGTGTAGAAAAGACTGTACATGTTAAGTGTTAAGAAATAAATACTGTATTAACATGACACTTTATCTTGAGAAATACCTGAAATTTGCTTGGACCCCTTAACATTCAGTCTTGGGGACTCTCGAGGATCAGGATGACCCTCGAGATAATAAGGGCTCATTTTGTGTTAATGATAATGCAATTAAGTGGTGTTGTTTTGCTTTACTCTGTATGTCTGGTCAGCCACACAGGAACAAATGTAAAGTAAGCTGGTGTGACACAGAAAGGCTAGAATGGGAGGGCATATGCACGGGGTAGTGGTAGTAGTAGTGGTTGTGACAATTGGGGACCAGAGTTAGTAATTAGTATTAAAGAGGAAGGAGTGGTAATAAGAGGTAATAAAAGGAAAGGAAATAGTAAGCTGTAGAACATGATCCAGGAAGTAAAGAAGAGGGAGATAGAAATTAGTAAGTGCTGGTTGATCACAGAAGCAAACGTTTATCTTAGGCAAAAGCGAGAAATTGATACTACAGAAAATGTAGTTATTGAAATCACAGATTCATGGGTGTGGATTAAGTTTTAATGTTTACTGTTTGTTTTTCTACTTTTTCATAAGGAAATGGAACACCCCACATTTAGTTCTTTCTCTTTTTCTTTTGCATGGGTGTGTTTGAACACATGAACCTGTTCCCGTATGAGTGTAGAGACCTATGCCAAGTGTCTCATTACTTTCTGCTAGGTAATCATGCAAGGCTTGTCACTTGAACCCAGAGCTCCCAGGTTGAACTAGGTTAGCTCGCTGGTTTGCTTTGGGGAACTTCTCTCTCTGCCTCCAGAGCACTGGGATTATAGCTGGGACTCTATTGCCTGCAGGTGCTAGAGATGCTTGCATTGAAGACATTCTACATGCTAAGCCTCCCCGTTTTATTGTTTTATTGTTCACATTTTGAATCTTAAGAAAAAAAAAAATTTCTGCTTGCAGTTTGAATGATTAATGACTACACTTCAGGAAAATGTCTTTATGTCTCCTTGCCTGCCTGCAGTATGAACAAGTGGTTTAAAAATGAGAGAAATATAACTGTCTGTTGTTTAGGAAAGAAAATGTCAATAAATAATGTCACTCTTTCTCCACTGCTGAATTGCTTATTGTTTTCTCTGCTGGAAGGACATGGTATGGAACTAAAGGAGTCCTCAGACCTCATTCTGATACCATGGCAGAGGTCCCATTCATTACTTTACAGTGAACACTGCATTTTTTAAAAAGTTCTCTCAGGCCATTATTTAGATAGATAGATAGAGAAGGCGAGAGACAGAATCACAGTTGGACAACCCAGGCAGGGTACTGTCTTCACAGGTGAGCATCAGCTAAGAAGTCTCCAGGAAAAACACAGTTATGGCATCCAACGATGACTATATCAGGAAAAAGGAAACAACAACAAAAAAGCAGCATTTATGATTCTTTAGGGAATTTAGGAAGCTGCTCAACCAGGAAGGTATTGAGGATTAGGAGATTCTTAAAGATGTTTCAAATGACATGAAGAATAGGGATCAAACAAAGCAGGTGGTCTTGTAGTCATCAAACATTAAATGTTACAGATTAGAGTTATTTGCTTATTAATGATTACTGGAGGTTTTTGGGTGAAAAAAATTAAGATGGCTTAAAGTGTTAAGTATAGTGAATTTTTTATGTAAAAGCCACAATTATTACAATTTTTGTTTTTGATCTTAGCCATTCTGACAGGTGTAAGATGGAATTTCAGAGTTGTTTTAATTTGTGTTTCCCTGATTCCTAAGGATGCTGAACATTTCCATAAGTGTTTCTTGGCCATTTAAGATTCCTCTTTGCAAATTCTCTATTTAGGTCTGCACCTCATTTTTAAATTGTATTATTTGATTTTTTTGATATCTAGTTTCTTGAGTTCTTTAAGTATTTTGGAAATTAACCCTCTGTCAGATGTGGAGTTGGTGGAGACCTTTTCCCATTCTGTAGGCTGCCGTTTTGTCCTATTGACCATGTCCTTTGCCTCACATGAGGTCCCATTTGTTAATTGCCGATCTTAGTGCTTGCGCTACTGGTGCTCTGTTCAGGAAGTCATCTCCTGTGCCGATGCATTCAAGGTTATTTCCCACTTTCGCATCTGTCAGGTTCTTTGTGTCTGGATTTAACTAACCTAGGCTTATAGGGGCTCACAGAGACTGAACCAACAACCAGAGAGCCTGGATGGGACTGACCTAGGCCCTTTGTATATACAGTTACATAGCTTGGTCTTCTTGTGGGACTCCTAACAGTGGGAACAGGGGTTGTCTCTGACTCTTTCCCAGCCTTTGGGACCCTTTCTTCATACTGGGTTGCTTTGTCCAGCTTAAATACAAGGGGAGGGGGTGACTTCTTACTGTAACTTGATGTGCTATGTTTGGTTGTCCTTTTCTGAAGAGAAACAGAGAAGGAGTGGATAGGGGAGGTAGAGGGGAGGTAGGGGCAGGGACTGGGAGGAGAGGAGGTAGGGGAAACTGAGGTTGGTATGTAAATAATAATAATAATAATAATAATAATAATAATAATAATAACAATATAATAAACAAAGGATCAATGAAAAAATTGGTCTATGTACAACTGAGGTCATAAATACACATGAAATATATACATACATATATATGATTTCTTATCCCTCTATTCGTGTATGTAATAGATAACTTCATATCTTCATGATGTAATCAGGCTTTTAGTAAACTGTGTTCTTCAATAGTAGTAGCTTTACCTCTTTCTAGGGCAGGATGTGTGCAATAGAATCACTGAAGTTTGAAAGCTCATCTCACTTCCCCAAAGAGGACATTGTTCCTGGAGCACCATTCTGTAGTCCTCTGCTCAGGCTCCACTACGGATTTGGAAACCACGAACTTGTGTTTTCAAATGGAAGAGAAGCCTCACATGATAAATTTCAGGACTAAACTAAACACTATCCACCTCTGTAGGCATTTGGTGTGAAAGCAACCAGCCCAGTGCAATGGCACCCAATCCCGGGAGAACCTAAATGGCCAGACTTTCTTCACTGTTCCTTCTCCAGTGCAAGTTAACCTGGGCCCCAAAGCTCCCTAGTACTTCTCTTGAGTGGGCCTCACCTTTTGTTTCTGGGTAGGTTCTCAATAGGGCTGTTACCAGCAAGGGGTTCAGTGATGATCTCTGTGGGTACCTGCCACTGGGTGAAGCAAGCCATCCCAGAAGATTCCTTTTCCCTGATATAGTCATTGCTGGATGCCATAACTGTGTTTTTCCTGGAGACTTCTTAGCTGATGCTCACCTGTGAAGACAGTACCCTGCCTGGGTTGTCCAACTGTGATTCTATCTCTCTCCTTCTCTATCTATCTATCTATCTATCTATCTATCTATCTATCTATCTATCTATCTATCTATCTCTTTTTTTTCAAGTATATGACTCTGCCTTCCTCTGCCCACCTTTCTATAGCTACTCTTTCTTCTCTTCCAGTAGACACTTCCATGGGACCTATTTTAAGGTTTGATCTTCAGGAGAATTCATTTGTGGACTTAGAGAAACTTCTCTGGGAGGAGAAAATGCTGCTTCACTCAGGAGACCCATCTATTCTTTCTAGGTTTCAATTCTCATGTGTCTCCCTAAACATCGTTCCCTTAGTTTGCAGTTAAGGAGAAGCACTACCTCCTCTCCCTCAGAGCTGTTCGTGGGAGTCATTGTAGCTGACTGACAACTCGCTCTAAAGAATTCTTAGACTTCAGTCATTTTTAGGCTAAGGTACTGAAGTGGCTTTATCTAGTGCTAAAACGACCAATTTGTGTCTGTTTTGTCAATATCCGCAAATCCTAAAGGGATGATTTACATTACATCTCTCTTCAAAATAGATGTGTGTCAGGGCTAATTATTTAGTATTTCCTTCTGGATGGGTTTTGATGAAGTAGGAAGAGGATAGCATTTAATAACATACTGTACTCCCAAATTGGAAAATCCAGGAAAAGGAGATGAAGGGAGTTGAGAAGGATATTTTGTTCTGTGCAACCAGTGCATAAAAATGGCAAGAGAACCCTGTAATGTGAGACAGTGACCACTAAGTCTGGAGGGCCAGTTGGAGATGCTCAGAATGAAACCTTTCCATTTCGGACTTGGCAGATCCTGTCAGGCACACCTTTCTTTAAGGTTTATATTTTCCTGTTTATTCAGGGTTAGACCTGCAAGTATAACATGAAAGTGAAAGGGGGTGGCCATATGGAATCTCAGAAGCTAAGGACAAAGGACTATCTTTCTATGCTACAAAGGAACCCGCAAAGAGCTTCCAACCTTGCTTCCTGCAATTTTATATTCATGTTTCCTTGATTTTAGGGTTCTAATTCTGGAGCAAAACTTCTAATCTAAGCAACAACCCAGACAGACCTGGTAGGAAAACTTCTAGACTATCCTGACCCTCAAGAAGAAACGTAATTTTATTCTTGTCTCCATTTTGTGCTTGAAATGGAAATGCAAAGTCATTCGTGTTGAGGATGTGGTGAGTTACAGCATATGACATTGACATTGCAGGATTTCTGTTTATTTGTAGCATATGTGGCTTTATTTGGGAGCTATTTCTTACTTTAGCCAGGTAGAAAAAGTATTTAGAATGTATAAAAGCAAAAAACATTGTTGGACACTGATATATATATATATATATATATAATATAGCATAAATATATATATAGCATAAATAGCATAAATATATATATATATATATATATATATTCATCTGCCATAAAAAAGCTTCATTAAAGTTACCAATTTGCTAGAAAAGATTCCCTTTGGTGTGTCTGCATTTGAAATCACTGTTTTCCAGAGGTATGGGAAAACCCTAAGTTTTAATTGTCAGAAACATTTTAAAAGAGCTTATTTTATAAATTATGTCAAGTATGGAAAAAGTAATGAGAACCATTATCTTAAATTACTCAGTCTATATTACATTTACTTAGGCATACTAATGTTTCAAAATTGGCCTTGATGTGAACATAATTTCTCATATCTTCAAAAATTCAAGTGCATTTCCTTGAACCTACTCTGGTGGGGGTTAGCCTTAATTAAGTGATCTACGACTTGGTTGTAGGTCACTTGTTCTCTCCTTTTGTGTGTGTGTTAGGAATTGTGTCAATACCACGGAATTGATTAGTTTGTGGCTCAAGGTCACTGAGCCATCTGCGTGACTAATTCGGTGGAGTTTTAAGAGAGCCATTTCTAGCTTTGTCTTTTCCTGTCTTAGAGTTAAAATCCTATTCTGGTGAAGGGACCATACACATAAGGTGCTGCTCACCCAAGAGTGGCCATGGCTCAGCCACACCAACTATTGTCTGCATCCAGAGCTTTCTCTATAACTGTGTAAGACAGTCAGCTAATACAGTGTCATTAAATATGCCCTTCCTATTAAGAAATTAAGGTCACTTTCATTCTTTAATGATTATTAATGTTAACTGAGCTATTTTTCATTCGTATAGCCAATTTCCATTCAGTCCAACTTCCAGAGACTCCACTGATAATGCTAATGACTAAATACTCCCAGTACAGTTTGCTATTCACATTAGGATTTTTTGTCTCTTGTAAGACCAGTCTTGGAAACTGAATTCATGGATGCTCGTTTCAATAGCATAGACATTAAAAACACAGATTTCTTTCTTTCTTTCTTTCTTTCTTTCTTTCTTTCTTTCTTTCTTTCTTCCTTTCTTCCTTTGGTTTTTTTGAGACAGAGTTTCTCTGTGTAGTTTTGGTACCTGTCCTGGATCTCGCTCTTGTAGACCAGGCTGGCCTCGAACTCAGAGATTCCCCTGGCCCTACCTCCCAAGTGCTGGGATTAAAGGTGTGCAGCACCACCACCTGGCTACACAGATTTCTTTATATATAAAATTATAAAATTCTTACTACAGCTAATGTAAGTCTTTAAAGACCACAGTTTAGTAGCTGAGGCGGTCTTATAAAATAGACCATCACTGCTGCTCATCTCTTCTATTTGCTGGTGTTCAGCTCCTGTTTTAAATTTCAGTATTTTTCAGGACACAGAATGGTATTAAAATATGTGTGTTGCTATGCACATCATAACATACTGGGACACTCAGGGAACAGAGGTAGAATTTTTGTGCTTGGGTTGATGGAGAGAGTTAAGGAAATGGAAATGGGTGGAGGTGGAAGTTGAAAGACAGAGCTACTTGACCCAAAGTCTCAGCAGACCTCCCAGTAGTGCTGGGGCTGGAGGAGCCCTGCAGAGTTGTCTGAAATGGAGGCAAGAGAGTTTTTATCTATGCACACCTGCAGTGACCAGCCATTTTTTAGACAATGACATCATGAGGTTTGCAGGCAAATGGATGGAACTAGAAAAAATCATCCTGAGTGAGGTAACCCAGACTCAGAAAGATAAACATGGTAGGTACTCACTCATAAATGGATACTAGATGTAAAGCAAAGGATAACCAGACTGCAACTCATAACTTCAGGGAGGCTACTAATTAAAGAGGACCCTAAGAAAGACACAGGGATCGCCCAATGACAGAGAAATGGATGAGATCTGCATGAGCAAACTGGGGGTGGTGGAGTAATGGAGGGCAAGAGTCGGGGGAAAGAGAGCTTAGGGGAGCGGGAGATCCCAGCCGGATCAGGAAGAGTGGGAGAACAAGGAAAGAGATACCATGATAAATGAAGACCCCAAGGGAATAGAAAGAAACAGAGTGCTAGAAAGGTCCCCAGAAATCCACAAAGATACCTCCACTGTAGACTACTGGCAATGGCCGAGAGAGTGCCTGAGCTGACCTACTCTGGTGATGGGATGGCTGAACACTCTGTCATGATAGAACTCTCATCCAATGACTGATGGAAGCAGATGCAGAGATCCATGGCCAAGCCCAGGTGGAGCTCCAAGAGTCCAATCGGCGAGAGAGAGAGAGAGAGAGAGAGAGAGAGAGAGAGAGAGAGAAGGGATTACATGAGCAAGAGATATTGAGACCATGATTGGAAAAAGCACAGGGACAAATAGCCAAACTAGTGGAAACACATGAACTGTGAACCAATAGCTGAGGAGCCCCCATGAAACTGGCCGAGGTCCTCTGGATAAGTGAGACAGTTGATTAGCTTGAACTATTTAGGAGGCCCCCAGGCAGTGGAACTGGGGCCTGTCCTTGGTGCATGAGCTGGCTTTTTGGAACCTAGGGCCTGTGTTGAGATACTTTGCTTAGCCTTGGTGTAGGGAGGAGGGGACTAGATCTGCCTCAACTGAATCTACCAGGCTGGGCAGACTCCCCAGGGGAGACCTTGCCTTGGAGGAGGTGGGAATGGGGGGTGGATTGGGGGGAAAGGCTGGGGGCTGGGAGGAGGGAGGACAGGGGAATCTGTGGCTGATATGTAAAATTAAATTAATTATAAAAAAAATAAATAAAAAAGAAAAAACAAAACAAAAACAAACCAAAACAAAACAAAAGATATTAAAGAGTATATGAATAAAGACATTAGTGAAATCTATGACTACATGAACAATGGAATGAAACAAAGAAAATAGTTCAAGAAATGAAAGTAGAAATGGAATCACTAAAGAAAACTTGAACTGAGGTAAAATTGAAAATGAAATATTTAGGAACTCCAACAAAAAACCTCAGAGGCAAACCTCACCACAGAATACAAGAGAGAGATGGAAGAAAGAATATAAGGTATTAGATAGAAGAAATGGATAGCTCAGCCAAAGAAAATGTTAAATCTAAAAAACAAAGCAAAACAAACAAACAAAAACAACAACCAGGTACAAAACATTCAGGAAACCTGGGACACTGTGAAAAGATCAAACCTATTAATAATAGTAATAGAAGAAGAAGAAGAATAAACCCAGGTTAAAGGTACAGAAAATATTTCAACAAAAGTCATAGAAGAAAATTTCCCTAGCCTATGAAAGAAGCTATCACAGCACAAGAAGCATACAGAACATTAGACTATCAGAAAAGGAATCCCTATGTCACATAATAATCATGACATTAAAAGTGCAGAACAAAGAGTACTAAAAGTTGCAAGGGAAAAAGATTAATATATAGGCATATCTGTTAAAATAACATAATGTACATGTATATAATTCTCAAGGAATAAATGAGAATTATTAACAAAAGAAAATAATAAAAATCTAATGCTATAAATATAGCCCAATTTTGTGAGATCAGTTTTGCTGATTCAACCATAGCTGCCTGGGAACACAAGAGTTCTTCAGAATTGAGATGAGTATTCTGTGAAAATAAACTAAATGTTGTATGTTTCATTATTTTTGTACTTGTATTATACATATCCCATATACTTAAGTAAAATCTATAAAAGTTTATTTATAAGCTAAATTTCAACTATTTATCTCATCAGTCTATCACTGTCATCTACCATTTGCCTATCCTGTCTGTCATCTGTCATCTGTCTATCTATGGATCATCTATCATCTATTTATCTGTCTACCTGTCTTTATCAACCTATATTTATCTATCATTTATCTATGTATCTATGTATTACCTATCTATCTATCTATCTATCTATCTATCTATCTATCTAACTATCATCTGTTTATCTATCTATCTCTATCATCTGTCAATTATCTTTATCTGTCTATCTCTATCAATCTATCTACATTTCTTATCTAAGTATCTATTATCTATCATCTATCTATCTGTATGTGTGTATGTATGTATGTATATTTCTATCTATCTATCTATCTATCTATCTATCTATCTATCTATCTATCTATCTAATCTATTATCTATCTATATCTATCAATCATCTATCTATCTATCTGTCTGTCTATCTATCATCTTTCTTTCTTATGTATACTTTCTCTCTATCTGTCATCTATCTATTTATCATCTATCTATCTATCTATCTATCTATCTATCTATCTATCTATCTATCTATCTTCATGATCATGATTATTATCTGTTGTCAATTATTCTTCTAATGTATCCATACATCATATTCTTGATGCAGTTCTGTTCCTACAAAGTGGGTTGTTATATACTTCCTAGCACTTTACTGGGCCAAGATGAGCTAGTCCACAAGTTTGTATTGTTTGCTACAAAATCACATTGTGAAAGTGAGTAATTCAGTTTAAAAGGATGGAGTGAGGGGTAGAAAGAGGAGAGAAATGAAGACTGCGTTGAGGTCACCTGTAGAATTCTGCTTTCTCCTTTTTTCCAACACAAAGAGCTACTTCGTGGTAGCAAATGGGATGATGAAATGTAGTCTCTCAATCTCCCATCAGCATTTTTTGTGTTACTTAAGTAAAAATGTTCAGTTAGAATGCAAAATAGTAGAGTCCATTGTGATATTTTCACAGATATATGTCAGACTTCATCTTTATTCATCCCGCTCTGCCTGTGCCTTCTCTCACCCCCTTTCCCTGCCGCCGTTGGTCATTTTCCTCTGTCTCAGTCCTACGGTCTGCTTTCATGCTAAATGTATTCCACTAGCTTCTTTTATTCCACTGCCCTCCTTAGTTCTTCTCCTCAGAGTTCCTTTGTTATTTTAATGCCCTGCAAATGCACACCCATGCAAATACACACAGTCACAAATTTCAATCTAAGTCCACATTGGAATTTTGTTCGTTCGTACAGAAGAAAGAAATCATGACATATTCAGGAAAATGGAAGGGGCTGTAGATGATCACAGCAAGTGGAACAAACCAGACTTAGCAGCTGTTATCATTCTAATCTAATCACACATTGGGGAGAGACGAAGGGACTTAAAAGAAACTCCTCTCCCAGCTCTTCCTGTCTCTGCTGTAGCCACATTGCTGGAAAACTCCCTACAGCACCTTTGAGCATGCCTGCTTTCCTTCATGAGATAGATAGATGCCTTTGTACAGTCAGGCTGATCTGCATTCTTTCTTTAGTGGTTAGTACGGCAGGGCCATTTCTCTAAGTTATCTGGTGACTCTCAGACTTTGTCCTGACCACTGGAGAGCACCATCCCTCTGTGCTTCCTAAATCGCAAGGCTGACTCTTAGGCTTCCTGGTGTCTATGCTGCTGCCGCAGTGTGGCTCTCCACCATCCAGCGGTGTGGTGGGGTGCAGCACTTGGCACGCCACTGGCAGGCTCTGCCCTCTGCCTTGTTCAGTCTGTTTTGAGTTCACAGATCTCATATGTACTCTCCTTACATTGGCTGCTTTTCTCAGGTGGAAATGCATTGTTTAATCATTGCAGAATTGGTAAGACTGAACATCTTATGTGTCTAAGGTATTTTTAAATTTAGACTTTAAGAAAAATCATGTCTTCTCTAGCCCAAACTGTTTTTGAAATACCTTAAAGTGATAATATATATTATATATATAAACTATAATATATATATTATATTTATATATGAGTGCTGTGCCTGCATATATGTTTGTGAACCATGGGCATTCCTGGTGCCTGTAGAGGATGGAAAATGACATTTGATCTCCTAGAACTGGAATAACAGACAGTTGTGTGCCTCTATGTAGGTGATGAGAATCAAACCCAGGTCATCTGGAATCCAGTGCTCTGGACTGCCAAGCCATCTCTCCAGCCCTGATTTTTTCCCTTTTTTTTCTTTTATTCATCTATTTATTTTACATCCAGACCGAAGCCCTTCATCTCATCTTCAATTCCCAGGTCCTCTCCCCCATTCCCCCCTCCTACCCCCCAATTCCCTCCTTTTCCATCTCCACCCAGCAAAGGGCAGGTCTCTTATGAGTACCAGTTAATCATGGCGTATCAAGTTGCAGTAAGACTAAGCACCTCCCCATGCATTAAGTTCAGCCCCCATTTTTAAGGGTGATTATAAAAATGGTTTTTAAAAGACAACACAGACACAGGGTCAAGTCAGACAGGCATGAAAATACTGCAACTAAATCCACTATTTTGCTGTAGATTCTTTGCCCCTATTAAAATGTTTCATTATATAGTAACCCCCCCCCCCCCCGCGCCCCAGCCAATAGCGAAAGCTCTTTAAGGGAGAAAACAATGAGTTTTTGCTTCTGTGAGGGATGAGTCCCATGTTTGTTACAAATAAATGAATGCAAAAATGGATGCTTTAAACTTTCTTCTCTAAACCATAGCTAGATAATTTCAGTTGCAAACAAACTTTTATGATGACTTTGTCCTGTATCAAATTAAGCTGAGCAGAATTTAGTAATATGATGTATTGCTGCCATAGAACGGTCCTTACATGCCCAGTCTTTATTTTTTTCCCAAATAGCCATCTTAATTTCACACAAATTTAAGGACAACTGTTCATTCATTCCCTTACACACCAACATATCTTTGCACCAACAGTCACTGATTCTGCAAATCTAAAGCTAGGCATTGTTTATGTAATGGTGATGGAGGTTGAGATGGCTCTGTCCCAGCATGGAAATGAAAATGTTATGCTTTATGATATAAGAAAATATGTTTCTCATCTGTTGTTGAGTACAAGTTCTTAGTTATGTGATAGGATATAGAAAAGCATGAAGACAGAATGAAAAATATGCTGAGACTGACGGGTATATAAGAGATGGCCGGGACGTGAGGGGAGAAAGGCTGGGGGTGTGGCTCAGTTGATATCATATTACTTAGCATGCACAAAGCCCTAGATTCAATCCTCCAGATCACATAAATGTGTGCAAATCTATAATCCCAGTATTCAAGGGTGTAGGCAGGAAGATGGTAAGTTCAAGGTCATTCTTGGAAATAGTGAATTTGAGGTTAGACTGGGATTCATAAGACCCTGTCTTAGAGAGAGGGGGGAAGGAAAGAGGGAAAGCAAGAGGAAGGGGTAAGAAGGAGGAGTAGGAGGGAAGGAGAGAAATAGAGAAGAGAAGAGAGAAAGAAAAATGTGTTTGAGCAGGGACACATGTTGCTAACATGTCTTCAAGCCCACAGGTGTGTGGAATGGAACACAAAGGATTGCAGTGTTCCTGGGGTTAGGATTACAAAACAGGGAGTGCAGAGGCTGTCTCTTGTGGGTAGCAGAAAAATCTTGACGTGCTCCATAACATGGTTAGAGAGTTTGAAGCTCTCACCTTAATAGAAGTGTTAAGATGGGTTCCCAGGGAAACCAGTTATCAAGACCATGGAGGTATAGGATCAAAGAAGCTGGTCACCTGACCTCAGCCAGGGTCCATGAATTAGAAAAATGCTGACTTTATGAGCATATGCCCTCTTGATTTCATGATGGTAGGAAAAAGACATAAACGTCCAGATGATCTGTCTGCAAAAAGTGAGGATGTAGGAGAACATCAGCCTGTGCGTCTGTCAATGGGATCACCTTTGTAAAGATGGCAACTTGTAGTCATCTAATGTTGAGAGCTATTTCGTTATCCATTTCAATAAAAATGGCTTTACCTTTGGTACAGGAGGTGAAATAGACAAAACACAAAATTAAAGATTTATTTTTAACTATGTTCATGCGTACACATCTGTATGACTATACACCACCTGAGTGCCTGTCTTTAGAGGCTAAAAGAAGGTGTCAAGTCCCCTAGAGCTAGAGTTACAGGTAGTTGTAAGCCCCCTGACATGAATGGCCGGAAGCAAACTCAGGTGGTATATTGTACAGCAAGCATTCTTTACTGCTGAGTCACTTTTCCAGCCCCAGAAGAGCACTGAAAAAGGAAGTTAGTATCTGGTATTATGCTTGTGATTTAGTGTAGATTTATATTCATAGAAAGATGTCAAAGACTGTGCTTGATACACATGCTCACATCATGTCCGAGGCTATAGATACAATGTGGTTGGGTACACATCATAAGTAATACAGGTTTCCTGTGTGTTATTTTGCTCTTTCTCCCCTTTTTTATTTTTCATATTTCTCTCTTTTCAAAGACTTTAACTTATTCTAACACCGTCTGCCCATATTTTAGAAATTCTCATGGGTGTGCATAAGAGACAACATTTATCCACTCTAGGGCTGGTTGTGGGTTCTGTGAATTTCAGAGAACTATGCTGATTCTATGGGACACAGACCTGGATTTTGTAGGGCAAAATTCCTGTCCTCATGTTGCTTTTAGTTTCGTGTGAGTAACAGTTTCCCCCCTCATACTCTGCCCTATCTCATCAGGGTGACTGTGTGTGCGTGTGTGCGTGTGTGCGTGTGTGTGTGTGTGTGTGCGCGTGCGCGCGCGCGTGCGTGTGTGCGTGTGTGTGTGTGTGTGCGTGTGTGTGTGTGTGCGTGTGTGCGTGTGTGCGTGTGTGTGTGTGTGTGTGTGTGTTTAAATTTTTTATTATTAAATTTTTTAAAATTTATTTTACATATCGATCACAATTTCCCCTCCTCTCTTATTGAGAACATTTTTTTTTATCATCTTTTTTTGAAGCAGATGAAGACCACAGGTAAAGACAGAAAATCTGAGAGCACGAATTCATCCCTTCAATTGCAAAAGGCATTAAGGCCTTGGGAACATTCATTTCAGGAGACAAATATAGTGACTAATAGTTGCTACATAAAGACCTGGCATTATTGGTTCATAAATCTTCAAGTTTGAAAAGCTACAGGCATACTCTTTCCACTTCTCTTTCAGTGCCACATAGAAGGGATGCTTTGAATATCCTATGTGTAAATACAATCTTTCTTTACAATATGGCCATAATTAGTGATTTTTTTGTGATTGTCCTGCTGAGATCCCTGTAGGTTGTTGTTTTTGTGAGTTTCAAACTGCCTGCTTTTAAAGGTAATTTTATTTACTCAGAAAAGGAGAGGAACTTTGATGGTCTGATATTGCCTGCAGCAGCCTTAATAGTCAGAGTGAGGGTTTAGGTCCCCTGGAAGAGAAATGTGATCATAGGATTGCACCCCTGAGAGGTGGTATGTCAGTCAAACTGGGATTCATGGGGTAATTGCAGCCTGCGGTAATGTATCTTCAGCCTGTAATGGCTGTTCCATGGGTAAAGCTTTCCCCTTGAGGAACGGCAGTGTTCACTGGATGTCTTTGTCTCTTTCCAGCCTCTAGAGCCGCCTTCCAACAACACACAAAGAAACACGATGTATGACAGTTTTCTGAAGTGATTTGAAAAGCGACAAAGAACAAATATACCCTCATGTGTCTTTGGGTTGTTACACAAATGAAAAATGAATAAACTAAATAAGCAGATTTAGAGAGAAGGGATTCGGGCACTTTATTCTCCTATAGCAAATAAAAACGAACTTCTTGAAGAGTTTCTTTAGTATACAAAAAAGGATTTAACATGCTGTCTATTGCATAGGTCATTATACTTATTATATTAGTATTCTTTTTGGAAAAAAACATGCAAAGATAAGAAATATGTCACCGTTTCTTTTAGATTCATTATAGGTAAAGTGACTGATGGCACTATACTTACTTAGTCTATATTGTACAAATTCAAGAAAGAGTTTCCTTACTCATCCAGTGAATAGGCTGCTTGACTACTCTTTTCTTGGTCAAAACTTGTACAGAATGTAGTAAGACTGTTTTTTTTTTTTTCTTTTTGGTTTTTGGAGATATGGTTTCTCTGTGTAGTTTTGGTAACTGTCCTGGATCTCACTCTGTAGACCAGGCTGGCCTCAAACTCACAGAGATCCACCTGGCTCTGCCTCCCAAGTGCTAGGATTAAAGATCTGTGCCATCGCCGCCTGGCATGACTTGGTTTTAAAAACTGCCTTGGAAGAGCTTTCCATTTACATAGAGACTTAGAAAGCACAGGAAAATGTGAAGATGGAATGGAAGGTGGCTGGATGCTGAGAGTCTAAGGTGAACAGATTCTTGAGGCAGAAATCTGACCCAGGAAAGGATGTTGGGCAATGGAGGACCTGAGAGTGAAAGTGATTATGGAAATGTAATGATCAGGAAGAAAGACTGAAGACAAATCTGAACAGGAGGTCCACAACCCAGAAGGCTGAACAGGGAGAGAGGGATTGGAAGTCAAACTGAAAGGACCAGAAAGTAAATGAAAGATAAATTGCAAGGTTGGGTGATCGAGAAGCTTGAGACAATATGAGGAGGAACAAGAGGAACTGTGGCTTGATCTGATCAGCTTGGGAACTAAACCAAAGATGCTGACAGGCAGCTGGAAAGCCAACACAGGAATTGATCTTTTAAAAATAAATTTTATTCTTATTCTCTCATGCAATACACTCTAACCACAGTTTCTCCTAATTTATATTAGTTCTTTTCCCTGACCATTTTATACATGTTTGCAGTACCTTCTGATTCTCCATACCTCCTCCTTTCTCATCTGTAGCTGGAGTTTTCTTCAGTCCTGCCTGGCCCATGGTCAGGACAAATCTCTCTCACCCTCCAGTCCTGCAGCCGCTTAGACCCAACCAAGTAAACACACAGAGACTTATATTACTTATAAACTGTACGGCCGTAGCAGGCTTCTTGCTAACTGTTCTTATATCTTAAATTAATCCATTTTTATAAATCTATACCTTGCCACATGGCTTGTGGCTTACCGGCATCTTCACATGTTTCTTGTCATGGCGGTGGCTCACAGTCTCTCCCTCCTCCGCCTTTCACTTCCCAGAATTCTCTCAATTCTCCTCTCTGTTAGTCCCGCCTATACTTCCTGCCTGGCCACTGGCCAATCAGTGTTTTATTTATTGACCAATCAGAGGAATTTGACATACAGACCATCCCACAGCACTCATCTCTCTGATTTTTAAAACCATTTACTTGATTTTTATGAATGTGTGCATGTGTGTCTCTGTGTGTTCATTCATGCATACATGTGTGTGAGTACTCACAGAGGTTGGCAGAGTGTATTGGATCACCTCGAACTGCAGAGTTACAGTTGTGAGCTGTATGGTATGAATGCTGAGAATTGAACTTCAGACCTCTGCAAGAAAGTGCTCTTTCCTGCTGAACTATGTCTCCAGCCTCATCTCCCTGATTAAAAAAAAAAGCATTAAATCTACTTACTTATTTACTTATATTACTGTTTTAATACTTGACTTACAATCAACTATATATATATATATATATTTATAAGATACAATGGGATGTTTAGTTACTTGTGTCTATTTTGTAGCAAGCAACTAGAGTATTTCACACATCCATCACCTCAATCATTTATCATTTCTTTATAATGAGCACATTCAAACCTCCCTCTTCTCTCCATTTTGAAATATTAATATGATAGTAATCCTTGTACCCCCAGTGTGCAGGAAAACATAGGACATGTTGAACATGATAGACCTAGTGCTTAGGTCCAAGAAAGGATACAAAAAAATCTGGCATGAAGAACATGCTTTCAAAGATCTCATCTATATGTGCTGTCCAGTGTCCATGGGAGCAGGCATAGCTCTCTAGATAATGTGGTGAAACTGGGTTGCAGCCAGGCAATGTCAATGTTAGCACATCTCTGGATGATAAGGAGGAGACCAAACTCACTCAGAAACCAATATGAAGAGCTAGTCATGTGGGCTCTCCTCTAGTGGTTCTCACAGCATGTCAGCCGTGGTCCTCAGGAATCTTTGTGTCTGGTAGAAATAGTATCAGCAGCTATTCTTCTTCAACCTAACCAATGTGAGCACACCAAGATCTCTGGTGATACCAACGTTTTGTACCTGCACATTCATTATTCCTTATTCACAGCTGAGTGATGGCCAGCTTAATCTGGATGCAGCATGCCATGTGGGCTGTGATAGTTCTGAGAGTCATGACTGCCAACCACATGGGAAATAGACGAAGACACTGACTGTTCAGCTCTCCTGATCTATCCTTTAGGCATGTGGTCATCAGTTTCCGAGAAGCATCCTACTGCTGGGAGCCTCACCTTAGTCACATGAGGCTCTGGACAGAAGCTGGAGTGTAGACCAGGAATGCAGTGTGGTATGACTTCTGGAAGAAAGGATTTGATGTGTAAGGAAGGTATGATCCTACTTGGAAGAAATTCGGTTTGCAAATAAGGATGTTTGCCATGGGAGGAGCATTGGGGTGGCTGGCACTGATGCAACCTGCTGTCTCTAAACTAGCCCCTGTAGGGTAGCTCTGCCTCTCAACAGGTAACCTGTAAACACAGCCTGGCTGGCAGGAGGCCTCTGTTATTCAGAATATTCCTGTCAGTTTAGGAATTTCACTTGCTCTGTCTGTGTTTAAAATCTTTGCCTATAGCAGCATTCTGAGACTAAATGAGTGTGTGTGTGTGTGTGTGTGTTTCCAATGTTTGTGCGCTTCTCGTTATTTGTGCCTCATTAAAGATTCTTTAAGGCTGAAGATGAGATGACTGTTCTTGCTGCGTCCCCTCTGCCATTTCCATCTGTCCATCCATTATTCTCTTGGGGTGTGTGTGAGATTTCCTGTTACTGGGATTCGTTGACTGTTGATAGACTAGATTCAGGAACTGGCTCAGGCATGGACAGGCATATGTAATTCCTATAACATGGAGATGCTATGCCTTAACTACCTGCAGGGTTACCTGTCTGGTGATAGCATTAAGAATGAATAGTGGATAAAGTCTGCCTCTAGGTAAGCCTGTGTGTGTGTGTGTGTGTGGCGTGTGCGTGTGCGTGTGCGTGTGCGTGTGTGTGTGTGTGTGTGTGTGTGTGTGTTTCTTGACTGTTTGAACTCCTAGTCCCAACAAGAAATACTCATGCAAAAAGAACCTTGTGTCCAGGGAGTGGGTGGGGAGATCAAAGAACTGAAGGGAAGGTAAGCCACTTGTGAAGTGAAATTGTATTATTTTGCTCAGGGCAAAGATGGCATCAGCTGCTTTAGTCACTAAAGCATTTGAGTTAATTATTAAAACCCAAGAAGGAAGACTCTATTGCTCATTATCTACCATGACCTATGTAGGTTTTGTTTATCTATTTCTTGGCTACACATAAATTTAGCTTTTGATGATGAATGCCTTTGAATGGGCCAAGGTGGTCATCGATATGCAAACTGCCTGATTCTGTTTGTCTGTTGGGATCTTGGTTTCATAAGAGATAGGACTTGTAAGTCAAACACACCCTGGGAGGTCACGTACTGTGACTTTGGAAAGACTGTGATTTGTAAGTGAAAGCTCAAATGTAAGCATACACAGTCATTCTTCCTATAGTCTTCAAATCAATTTATCTTCTTTCTTTATTGGCATGTTTAAATTAAGATATTATTATAAATAACTTGCAAATAAAAAAGATCACTCATGGAAATTACTTCTAAACAGCAATTTTTCAATTTGAAAAATAGAAAAATTTACATCTTTGTACAAAAACAAGAATGGTGAAGGCTGCTATATCAACTGGTGAAGACGACAGACTTACATTTAAGATGATATTATTACATATCTGGTAATAAATTAGAAAATTACTTTTTATGTTGCACTTTTCCCACACAATTTACTGCTGAGACTTCATATTGCAATTTGAGAAAAGTGTAGAAATTCTGGATTTTTCTGACATCAATCTAGGAATCTACTTGTGAAGACCAGAGTAGAATCAGAATGTTAGAAGACAGAGGTAGGGCAAGAAAACAGAATGTCTTCCTTTTAGAAGCTTAAAAAAAAATCTTTCCTGTGCTGTGAATGTAAGGTTTTCTTGTTGATATCCCTTGCCCCTGGTAGCTAACTTTAGTAGCAAATACTGTAGGTTCTATCATTAAGCCAGCATAATACAGTTTCTATAGCTCCATCAGTGGAACTGAAGTTATAGGAAAAAAGGCCCAGCTCAGTATCAACTCACTAGGCTCAGTTACTTGTCCTAGTTTGCCAACTAAAGAGATGAGTAGCACCAAAAGTACAGAGAAAGATTTTAATTAATGTGACCACATTGGAAAATACAGATACAGTAACCCACTGATGTGAAATTTGTCATCTAGATACTAACATGAACTTTGGGTTTAAACAAAGGAAGGACTGGAGCCAGGACAAGAGAGATGTGGATTCAGCAGTCTTGGTCAAACTGCAGTCTGGTTGATCATTGTCTTCGTTCTGATTATACAAAGTGTTTGGAAAGTCCTTATTGCCGAAGGGGACAAGCCTGGTCTGATGAGGTGACTACTCCTGCTGGGGAACAGTGTCTGCCAAACTCTGCTGTTCCCGGGATTCCAGGTGACTGCAGGTTTAGGGTAAAGTGTGGAAATGTCCAGGTGCCTCTTGGAGATCCCAAACAAAACACTGTAAAAGCTGATTGTAAGATACCTCAGTTTTTCTTATCTTTGTGCCTTTAGATTTGAAGAGTGATAAGACAGCAGCATCACCAGTGTGTAGACAGACATTCCTTGAATGGTTAAAATGCCTACACGTAGAGAGAAGTAAGAGTCTAATCCAAAGTGCCAGAGATAGAAATAGAGGCAGATATGTCAGGCCTTGGCCTGTATCCAGTCATCTTATAATGAAAAACTGAAGCTCTTTAGCAAAAACAGTTTCTAAGTGCCTGACATGGATAAACAAGTGAACTAGGTTCTTGGAGTAGTCTATCTACTTTCACACTGGCTTTGGGCATTGCTTCTTGCACCAAAGATGGTGTTATAACTGTTTCCCAACCAATGGAAGCCTCCCAAGGCCCGGCTGATCACCCAGAAGATAAAATGCCAATTCCTTCTCTAGCTCCTGTGCCGGCACCTAGATTTCTCTAATGCCCACAGTGAGTGGTCCGTCTCTTTTACTCACATTGCTGTGCAATACTCTTTTCTTTTTTTTTTTTTTTTTTTTTTGGTTTTTCGAGACAGGGTTTCTCTGTGTAGCTTTGCGCCTTCCCTGGAGCTCACTTGGTAGCCCAGGCTGGCCTCGAACTCACAGAGATCCGCCTGCCTCTGCCTCCCGAGTGCTGGGATTAAAGGCGTGAGCCACCAACGCCCGGCATGCAATACTCTTTTCTAATGTAGGTCTTGAGCTGTTGTTTGCTCTACCAAGTAGAATAACACAGAACTGGTGGGTCATTATCCCATGCCCAGGTTATAAATGACTGCCACTTCCATTTTGTTGGAAGATACTTTGCTTGATCTAATGAAGCAAGTTTCCATGTTGAAGACAAGGAGTTGAAGGCAGCCCTTGGCCCTCCACACTAAGAACTCAGAAGCAGAATTGGAATCTCAACAACCACTAGGTGAAAGTGCCTAGAGGTGAGTTCTCGGAAAATGTGCCTTTGGATGATGGCAGCTTTGATCTTACCTCGGCTGTAGAATGAAGGAGAGCATGGGAGTGAAAAATTATGAGTAAAGACAGACCAGATGGAGAGCCTCTGCACTAAGTAACCTAGTCCATCTGCACCAGGACCTCCACCACTGTGACATAATGTTTCAAAGCCACTGAGTTTTGGAGGCTTTTGTTATGTAACAGTAGGTAACTAATTCGTGGGCCTACTGGTCCTGGCTGTTTCTTAGACTTCACCTTCTGTCATTTGAGTAGTTTTCTCCAGCAACTGTTCTTTCTTTCTCCAATCTGGGAAGCTTCATACAGTCCTATGGACATTGTTTTTGCCTTTTGCAGTGTTTTTTAGAATGCTCTAGCTCCAAACTTGTTTCCCTCACCTTCCTAGGTCTGCTTTAGTTCTTACATTTGTAGAGAAGATTGGCTGGTCTTCCTCCATATGGGAGTGACAGCCACTGGCTCCTCCCACCTTTGTTTTGTGTCCTTTTGTCCTGAATGATTTAGCTTCCAAGGTTTATGCATTTCTTGTCAGCTTTTCGATTGTCTGCCCCTGTAAGCCCTGGAGTTTGATATGGACAGACAGGCACTAATGAAAATTTTGTTGATTGGTTGGTATCTCCTCATCTGTATATGATGATATTGGAGTAATGTAGTTAAATCACATATATAACCAAACTTCTTATTCTATAACAAATAATGACTGATATTAAAGCTAAGAAATAAAAATGAGATTTGGACAAATGAGATGTTCAGAAGATTTTGAAAGAATGTGTGTGGTAAGGTTATGGTAGGATTATCATGAAACAGGCAAGCACCGTTTGGGCCAATGGTTCCCTGCAGATTAGGATGACTGATAGAAATGCTGTATTCTGTGCATCCCAGTGAAGATGCTACAAGCCCCCTGTGGCTACGGACTCCTTGAAATATATCTACTGGAGAAACAAACTTAAATTGCATTTCATTATGTTAAATTTAATAATAATGATTTTAAAGCATGCTTTTAGAGACTGATGAATTTTTGTCTTTAGCACCATGGTTCTAGAGTTTGATGTTTAATCTTTACAACCTACTTCCACGTTAAAGGTAAACACAATGTACAATGGGATAGCCAGGTCTGCTGATGTCAGAGATGTTAATTGACAGGAGAAGGTACATCCTTCCAGGACCTGCTTTGGATTTATATACAAAATAAAAAGTAGAATTTTATTCTTTAAATAGAACAATATAATACCATAGAATTCTTCTCTTTGGAACTAATTAAGTGCCCTGATATATTTATGGCATTTTTTAATGCATTGCAAATTTTGTTATCTCCTCCTTTAACTTATTTTTTTCCTGTATTTCACGTTCAGAGTGGTGACTTGGAGCTCAAGCAAAAAGTCAATGCTCAGTCCTCTGCTGTGCCCAGTCCATGTAGGTCACCATCTGAGAGTATCACTGCAGAAGACCTGAACCTCCCAGAATCCAGCTCCTTGGTATTTTATTTGACTCTGATGTTTCACTTGTTACATGAAATGTGAGCAGTCAAGGCTCTGGATTTCCTTCTTCTCCTTCTGCTTTGCTTTACAGAAAATCTGGACTACCTTTGGCAAGTCAGAAATGCAATCTATCTGCTCTTTGTAACAAAGGAAATTCCCCACAGCCTGGATCCTTGTTTATCTCACCAGTTTCTTAAAGAAACCAAGTGCCTACATTTGCTGTCTTTGCTGGGAATATTGAAGGTTATATTTATTCCTGGGATTGACAGCAATGACGCTAGAAATCTGACATCTACTTTCGTTTTCTCTGACACAGCAAAGGCTGCAAGGCAGTGTTTTCTCTAAGTTTTGAAATGGGAAACGTGGTTTAAACTTAGGCTCTGCTAGACGTTTATCTTCCACCCTAACAGCTCCCGCTGCCTTAATGAATGGTCTTGCCTTAGATGTCAACCCACTGAGAGGGTTTCATCGACCACTCTGCAGTACCACACTTTCGTATGTGAAACATAACTCTTGCTAATATCTGAAGTGATGAACTTTATTATTTTCTGGGTGCATTAGCTGCCCTGTCCACACATTTATAAGGATATAAATTTCTTAAGGGTAGATATATTCCCTATTTTGTTTATTTTTTATCTGCAGTGACAGGAATCTTGTCAGCACACGGTAAGAGTGTTCTATAAATAACTGTTGCCTAACTCCCTGGAACACTCTTAAGTTAATCAGAGACCACGGGCTTTTTCCATAATGTATAGATATTTGCTGAAGTTATGAACCTTTCCACCTATCAAGTGTAGCACCTTGGCTATTATAGAGGCTGTATTTTCTCCTAGACACATTATGAGTAGTTAAGGGAAATGTAGATAGACCATTTGTCACTCTGAATCTAGATTAAACATTTCGGCAAAGATTTCCACAGCTTGCCACAAATCTCCCTTAAATATCTCCCTGGGTGTCATTAGAATTGGTTGTTCAAGACAGATCTGAATCCAATTTCAAGCTGGGCAGAGAGATTTAGACTTTTTGCTTGGTTTCTGTATGCAATGTTTTTGGAATACAAATCTCCATTTTGTATTTCTCTGTACATTATAGAACACCACAGAGTAGCTTTGGATTGTACTTGGTAATTAAATACTTGTACTATGTAGCCCTTGCTAGCATAAGTAGAGATCTTGTTTAATAAGCAAAACAAAAACAAAATCGAAGACAAATCAGGAATATTTCTCTTGCTTTTTACTAGTGCAGGCAAAGAGACATTTTTGCTGAGGTGGGCACACAGCTCCTCAAGGCTCTGGGGGAATTAGAGGCATTTTTAGCAATACACTGGATGACTGCCACTCACAGAAAATGTCAAGGATTTGTTGCTGAAAACGTCATGCCTACAAAGAGAAAGTTGCTCCAAGGAACCAAGTGATCCACTAGCAGAAGTGTCTCAGAACCGGCCTCAGTGGTGACAGACACCTCTTATCCTGGCATTAACTGATGCCCTTCAAAGAGATGCTTATTCTTAGAGGTCCCCAAGCTGTACTGATTCCTCCAGGTCATGGGCCCCATCAGTTCTCAGGACAGTTTTCAGTGATCTCAGGCTCCAGGGGTTTGCACAAAGGAGACACAAACTTCTTTTCTCATTAAAAGATTACATAGGTTCAGAAGACCATGTGTGGGGACCATTTGATGGTTAATTCATGAACCACCATCATAAATAAGATCCTGAGGTCTATCTTCTACTCTTTCTACGAGTGATGATGGCATCCTGTGAGCAACAAATCTGTTTTGTTACTGTGTTTACGAAGAATTAAAAGGAGGTTCTCAATTTGTAAAAGTATTTTTTATGACATGTTTACAAATTTGAGCTAAACTTGTTTTGGTAGACAAGAATCTTGGAGGTATAGTGAAGACAGACATAAATTTAAAGTTAGTCCAATATGGCTCTGCATTGTCCCATTTATGTATTGTTAGATAAATTATACTTCTTTGTGGCTGTTTCCTTTTGGAAATAGGGTAAGTGGGGAATGATGATTGGCATATTATTTTTTAAAAAAATACTTGTTTGTCTGTGTGTGAGCGTGCAAGTGTGCATGCATTTGTGTGTGTGTGTGTGTGTGTGTGTGTGTGTGTGTATGCTGGGTATTGAATTGAGGTCCCAATGCTGGCTTAGCAAGCCCTTTACAAACTAAAATATTTCGTCATCCCCTGGCTCATGACTTTTAACCCAAACAATTGTATTTGTTATATAATGCAAACTGATACCCAGAGAAAGGAATACAAGTGTGCCAGACAGAGGTTGGAACCCCATCCAAATGGTAGGAAACATGTGGAGTGCTTTATGAGAAAACTTACTTATAGGCAGCCTGTATAGAAAAGTCAGCTTGATAGGAAAAGACCGTTTAAATACTTGGTCATCAGTTAAGGAGAGCAACCGAGGAGGGGACACTGGCTTTGTTTCCAAGGTGCTCACCCAGATTATCATAGCCGGAGGACTGATATTTAATGGACAGGCTACTTGATTCCTAAAAGAAAAAAAATGAAAGGAATTTATTTTACCAGAGCAGCAGAGTATAATTTAATTTTTTAAATAGCTAGTCAAGTTTTTTTTTTCCTTTTTTTGGCTGTAAAGATTGGTTTAGAAAATCCCAGCGAAAGCTGAGAACTCCAAGGAATGCTCGGCAAAGAACCAAATCTGACCCAGTGAAATAAAAGAGAAAGTTTACTTAGAATTTTGTGGAAAGGAGTAATTTCCATCTTGAAATGAATCCTTCAAGAGAAAAAACACCCTTCATTTCCCCTAGGACTGATGCAGTTGGAAGACCCACAAATGTTGAGTTCCGCTCTTTGGGCCCAAGGTTAAAAGTGGGAGAGCAGAAGAAGACATTTGGACCACTGCTCTGCCTCTCATTTTCAAAAGTTGCCCACATGAATATTGATGTGGATTTCTTTGCATTAATTTTGTTTATGGCTCCATTAGTTTCTTGATTGCACAGATATGGTTTGGGTTATTTTGGTACCTTTGAATACTTTTTTCTTCTTCATTGAGAACTTATTTTTATGATATAAACTTTAGATCATCTTTTATGCAATCACACAGGTTCCTCCAGATCCATATTTTCCCCAACATGTGTATTTTTTTCTCCTTTCCTGGATCCACTAACTTACATTGCCTTACACACTCTACATGCATCTTTTCTTTCTTCTCTCAAGTCCACCCAACTGAGATGTTTGCTATCATATTCTCACTTTAAAATGGCCGTTTGGCTTTGCTTCTTTCTCTATTTTATTTCTTTGCAGGAACTTGTTTTTTTTTTTTATTTTTGAATGTGCTTGTCAATTGCTCTTGAAACCATTTTTTTGAAGGCTGTGTGGAAATGAGTCTCAAATAATTCTAATATCTCTGTAAAGTGTTTTTGTGACTTCCAGGTAATGGCTAGTTCTCAGATATCCCCTTTAGGCTTCCCTCCTTTCAGTCCAGGGAGTGAGGCTTATGCTTAGTGTGGATAGAAGAGGGTCTCCCATCTGTCTGCACTGAACCTGTGGGGTTGCAATGACTTCCTTGGGCTCTGAGAAGGCAGGAGTCTTTGTCCTCCATCTGCTCTTTGCTGACACTGTTGGGAGAGGGGCCACAGGGTTTTCTCTTGAGGTTTTTAACTGGAGCAGAATGCTTCCTGTTTAAAGGTTTTTGCCTTGCCAGACTGTATCATTGGTCTTTGGCCAAGGAGAGCTATCTTTCTTGGAGCTTTAAAAACATCTTCATCAGTCGGTCTGTTCCTGGTATCAGATGTAGTCTTCGATGTTCTATGCCGGGGCTCTAGAAGGCACAGAAGAGAGAGTGAGCGAGCACACGTGTTGGGTGGAACCACCTGGCTCCACTTCCTTGGCTTCTGAGTCTTCAAAATTATAGTTGGTTTCCTGGATGGTGGTGAGGGCTGTCTGTCTACTCAGTGGAGGAAGAGAGGAAAAGATGTTTACCACATTTCTAGGAGTGAATCTTTTCAGATGTCAATTTTACTTTTTCTTTAGAAAATATTTATCAGGGCTGGAGAGGTGGCTCAGCAGTTGAGAGAGAGCACTGACTGCTTTTCCAAGGAGCCAGGCTTGGTCCTCAGTACCCACTTGGCAGCTGACACTACTGAAACTCCAGTCCCAGGGACTCTGATGACCTCTTTCGGTCTCTGTCTGCATATAACTAGTGCACAGACATACATGCAGACAAAATACTCATATACACTAAATAAAATGAAGAACTATTAAACATTTAGAATTAAAATAAACTCTACCAGAAGAGGAATGCCAAATCAGATAGGATCAAACATCTTTTTCTCTCTAAAATTCTGTCACTCTTATATTAACAGCATTTGTTAAATAAGATATACTTTTTTACAAATTTAATAATGAAATGACAAAATTATTTTCATCTGTATTACTCACTCTTGCACTGTCCTCAGTAAATGCCTAACAAAAGCAACTTAAAGGAGAAAGAAAGGTTTGATTTGGCTTACAGTTTGAGATTCTTGTCTGTCCTGGGGAGAAGCATGGGGGCAGGAAGTCAATGAAAACACTGGTTGTGTTGTATCTTTGGTCAGGGAACATAGATGGGATCAGTGCTTAAGCTCAGCTGACTTTTTCTTTTTTATTCAGTCTGGGACTCTGGTCTAGGGGATGGTGCTAGGTCTCTCCACCTCAGCTGACCTAATCTAGGTATTACTTCACAGACATACCCATGAGGATCCTGAGTTCTGTCAACTTGCTGGTCAATACAAAGAGTCATATTCTCAGAGGCTGCAGGTGACAATTTACCACAGACTTTGCTATAGTTAGTATTAATCTTAGATAGTTCTGAATTCTCTTCTCTGTACCCTGATCTGTCTGGGTGGCTTTTAATGATAAACATATTTTAACTACGATTTTACAACTTGGAAAGTATACTTTATCATTATTCTTTTATTTTCAGAAATTTCCTGAGTGTTCTTGCATTTTTTT
>CABHPP010147199.1:0-34860 GCA_902168425.1 Peromyscus attwateri
CCCCCCAGTTCAATTTTTTCCTTTATAAGTTGTTTTGGCCATGGTGTCTCTTCATAGAAGTACAAAAATAACTAAGACACTGGGTTCTGGAAGGTACTCCTTTTGGATTTTTTAAATAGAGATTACATATTCAAAAGTAGTATTTTAATGATGACATGCTAATGTGAGCCAAGAAGAAAGACCCGACTATATTTTAATGGGCAACGTATTCTACAAGGAAGTTAGAACTGAAAGGGGATACTCCACCTGGATACTTAACAGATCTGTATGCAACTACTGCATAGACTAAACTTGTATTTCTCACAGTTGTGGGGATAGTGATGCACACAGATAGAGGTGAGACATAAAGGTTATACGAAGGCTCATAAATACAAGTCTTTCTAGAGTTTACGTTAAGCAAATACCTCACGAAACAAAGTGGAAGAGTGTTTGTTACGCGGTACCACTGACTGTTGTAAGCAGGAGTCATTCATTCTGATTCTCCAGGGCTGCAAACTAACCACAAAATGTTGTCCATGTCTGATGCCACACTGTGTCCTGTACCCACCTCTGTATTTCTACATCCATCATCCTTTGTCCTCCTTGTGTCCCTGGCTAACACTGTCTGCCCAGGTTAAAGCCCTCTAGCAGGAAACAGTCATGAAAACTATTCCAAGTTCACTGCACTTTTCATCAGCTTCTCAGTGTGCATTTCAAAGGTGGCAGATGTTTCCCCCCTGTGCTATTCATAGCTCCCCTCATGTTACCATGGACAGGAAGAGCCTTGAAGGAAACGAGGCTATCTCCAGCTAAAGCAGGAATATTATACCCTAAAAGAAAAAAAATCCATTTAGAGGGACTGTGTCACAAGTTTCAAAATCCTACTGCCAATTTTTTAAATCATGGCCATGACCTTCATTGCATGGAGGTCAATTGGAATAGTCATAGCCTTTCATAGCCCCAAAGCCTTTTCCTGTTTCTTAAAACCCATCCATGAGCAGCTGGAGGGCTGCTATAGCTCCACCCAGCATCAAACATGAGAGTCTATTCCGTCTCAACAAAGAGCCAAGAAAGAACCACACCCCCCACCTTTGGAATGAGCTGAGGGGTCTGCCATCACCAAAGCCAGCTCCTTGGGAATTAGCTGGAGAGCGACAGAAGGAGGGACCAGATCTGAGACGTGAATCTTGTTCAGTTCTTTTAAGGCAGCCACATGTTTCCAACCTGGTTCCCATTACAGCCTTGCTGTCGTGATGCGCCCACTGAGGCACCCAGGTGGAGAATGAGACGCAGGCCTTCTGTGCTTGGAGCCTAGAGAATGTTCCCAGCATATCACAATTACAGAAACATCTGTGCCCAACAGCTCTCTGTCGAACTGCTGTGAAAATTTACAGTGTTCGATTGCTTTCAGAATTTCTCACTTCGCAGCCTAAGACAGGGTGGTCCCAAAGCTGCCAGTGAATTGCAACAGGAAGTGAGGGAAAGCAGTTTCCAGAGCTTGGATAAAATGTGGCATAAGGGTGTGAAGGGTGAAGCCTACATGCTGTGGGTTTCCACCCAGGGATCATGTTCTTCCTTCTCTTTCTTTTCAGTCAACATATGCCTCCTGCACGCCATGTGAACTGCCTAACAATGAGTAAGAATAAGGCCAACAGTTGGCCTGAAGAGAGTCAATAACATAATGAGAAATAACCAGTGATTTGAAATTATTCTAATAATATATTATTTCACTAAGAACCAGAAGACAACTGTATATGATAACAGGCATGCAAATAAATTCTATTGATTTTTGAAGTTCTGTCTATAAGAATGATAAGCAAATTAAAGACCACAAACTGACCACACTAGTGTGTTGTTATCAGTAAAAGTTCTCCAACCCTCCTCCATATTCACTAAGAATAGGTTCCTGGCATTTGTGTTTGCTAACACTCTCCAGGTGTTGTTCATTTTAAGTTCAGAAGCTTTCCCCTAGCTGCTAGATGCTATACTCTAGCACGTAGACAAAAAGAAACAAAAATCCTAGGCAATAAGTTATCCCAAACCATCTACCTTACTTTTTCTACAGCAGTATCAGGACAGCTAAGCATGGGGCAAGACTAAACAGTACTATGTAACAGGGGGTCATAAGCACTTGAGAATGTGAGTGGATTGAGGATGGTGGGATCAGGATGGAACAGACAGCAGATGGTGAAGTAGAGAGTGAAGAAGAAGTTGATACATAATTCAACAAGAGTTAAATCATAGAGATCCCATATATGAATATTTTCTTTGAATACTTACATCTTGTTCATCTTGAATATCATGCAAATGCCTGCAAATAATTAAAGGATAAACTTTTGTTATGCTTTATGCATTTTAGGTAATGACTGTACAGTGGAGAACACTAACCAATGAAGGGATAGAGGATAGATAGATAGATAGATAGATAGATAGATAGATAGATAGATAGACAGATAGATAATCACCTACCTATGCTATAACTTTACTTTTACTTTTTTCTCTTTTAAATGTCGAAGCTCGATGCTTAAAAAGCATTTTATCTGGATGCAAAAATGTGTAGCAAAAAGGTATGGTGGTTAGCTTTGTCAATCTGCTGTCATTTAGAATCACTGTGGAAAGAAATCTCTGGGCATATCTGTGAAGGATCAGCTATATACTAGATTAATTGAAGTGGGAATCTACCCTAAATATGAGTGACAGCATTCAAGGGCTGGGATTGTGAACCTAATAAAAAAAAAAGGAGGTGAGCTGAGTACCAGCCTTCTTCCATCATTCTGCTTCCTCACCGTGAATGCACTGTGAACAGCCATCCCCTGATCCTGCCACTCTACAATCCATAGATAGACTGCATCTCCTGCAATAAACTCTCCCTCCCTCCAGTTGCATGTGTCAGGCTCTTTTTCACCAAGAGACAAGTCATTAACACAAGAGGTAAGCCAGCTTCCTTGGTTAAAGAGGGCAGTTGGGTACCAACATCTATTTGCAGCCTTGAAAGTGTTCAATAGAACTCCAAGAAAATTTACACCATGAAGCTGAAGAAAACTATGAGGATAGCTAAGTGGTAGGGAGCTTGCCTGGCATGCACAAGAACCCTGGTTCAATTTCCAGTACAGTAAAATAAGTAGGGACTATAACAACTCAAGCATGTACTCCTCAAGCATGTGGCTCACTGTCTTCAACTAACACACTCATACATCTTGCTTATCCAACCTCTATCCTAGTCAACCCTGTAAAAACAAAATAAGCCATTCTTCTGAGGATTGGGTACAACTTTTTGATCTGACCAATGGCTTTGTTCTGAAGTGGGGAGCTAAGGAAAGATGTACCCTGTGTATTGTAGGTTTCTCTGATGCAGGATGAAACTCCACCAGGTCAAAGTGCTATGAAGAGATGTCTACAACCTCTCTCATGTCTCTGATGCTACGTTCTCATCATGGTTGTTTATAAATTTCAAAAGCTGATCCCTGGAAGACGTCAGAGAATTATTGGATGTTTAATCAACTGACATACCCCAAGCCTTTTGATCTTCCATTGTTCCCCGTGATCCAGAAATCCTTGCTGTGTTGGGGGCGGGGAGAGAGAGAGAGAGAGAGAGAGAGAGAGAGAGAGAGAGAGAGAGAGAGAGAAGAAGAAGAAGAAGAAGAAGAAGAAGAAGAAGAAGAAGAAGAAAAAGAAGGAAGGAAGGAGGGAAGGAGGGAGGGAAGGAAGGAAGGAGGAGGGAAGGAAGAAAGAAAGAAAGAAAGAAAGAAAGAAAGAAAGAAAGAAAGAAAGAAAGAAAGAAAGAAAGAAAGAAAGAAAGAAAAAAGGAAGAAAAAAAGAAAAGGAAAGGTATCTTAAAAGAAAAGACACAATACAATTGCATACAAAAATTTTACTAAGTTCTGTGTTGGTTACTGACCCAGAAGGTAAAGTTAGACTTTAATTGTGGAAGCTTGGGCTTGGGTTTTGTTGGTGGTGGAGGTGGTAAGTTGTTGGTCAGTTGGCTGCTGGCTTCACTTAGTGTGAAGGGGTTTTGTTTTGATTTGGTTTTGTTTTTAGTTTTGTTTTTGTTTCTTACCATTGATCTGACGAAACTCATGAGATAGAAAAACCGCAATGAATTAGAACTTTTTAACTTCTGAAAATCAATTGTAATCATATATTTGATGTGTAGAAATGGGAAAGACTTACCTATTAAACTTCGTCCCTTTGGAGCATATATAAAAAAAAAAAGAAAAATAGAAATTTCAATTTAATTGTCAGTGAAATTTTAAAATAATCAAGTAAAGTCAGAAATTTTTCTTGAGCTTTTCTGGGAAGGGACTTTCCAATGCTATCCTTGCATATTAGCCTAAAGAACAGTGCTTTGAGGGAACATCAATCCCTAAAGCACAGAAGCAGATTGTGAAAAAAGAAATACAACATGGGAAAACACAGAGCCATTTCTATAAAAATATCAGTTTTTGAATCATAGAGCATGAAGCTCTAAGGACCATTTTCTTAATTAATAACTGGGAGGAGTAAAGGATGCTAAAGAGGAGAACTAGGCAAAATAAAATTAACTAACTATGAAGCGCTTTTCCTAAGAGAGACTCACAAACTGTAAGCCTATGTAGTGTTATCCAATATCATTAGAAACGAAAAACCCTAGTTAAGACAATATCTGGTACTTTACATTCACTGCTTTGGTGAAGTAAAATATTGGGGGACAAACGCAGAAATGGAAGCGCTCTCTACTCTACCAACCAGGAATAGCTGGGTTACAGCAGTCTTAAAAAAAGCAGGTGGGCAAAAAGTTGAGCATGCATAGCTCTCATCATTCAATGTCTAAGTCTGTATGTCTGAGACGTTTGCAGAGCTGCTCTCACTGAATGTTCAAGTTACATTCACAAAATGCCATAGACTTACCGACAACAGGAACTTTCTCATGGTTCCAAGGCTGGGAAGTCCAGAGTCAAGATGTCAACACAGTCACTTCCAGTGAGGGCTCTCATCAGAGAGCGCAGGCCAGGAAGTTACAAGAAAGCTCTACAGAGCTTTTGTGTTTCGTAAAGACCCCAAACCCTCCTCAAGTGTTCCACTTTTATAGTCTCCCCACCAGGCCTCACCTTCTAATCGTCATTTTATGAGGAAGATTTCAATACCAGAATTTGAGTGTGCACATATTCAGACAGGAACAGAAACCAGGTATTTACTATTCCATAAACTATACCTTACTGTTCCCCTTTGTTTGCATGTGGCCGTCAGTAGAACTAGAATTAAACCTGCAACTTCAAAACAACCAACACAGACCATTCATCAAAAAGTATAGTTAACTTGTTCCAGATCACGCCACTTGAATCTCCAAAACCTGGACTTGAACTCAGATAACCTATTTTCAATATCAGAGTGATAATGATTATGTTCTTTGGCATATCGTTTTACAGAACAGTATGTACTCAACTTCTTCATCTCACCAAATATTATATTATCTATAAAGGGGAAATTAAATATATGGTTGTAAATCTCCAAGCACACTGATTTGCTTATAAAAACACAATCAAAGATAACACGAAGGGGAATGGATATGATTAAGATGCATTGTATACACGATGAAGCTTTCAAAGGATAAAAAGATGGTAACAGGAGAGAGCGAAAGAGGGAGGAAAAGGAGGAGGGAGGGAGGAGGCAGACACGAAGGAAGGAAGGGAGGAGAGACAGAAAAGGAGAAAGAGCAATGCCTCAGGAGAGCGGCATCCTTTAGGAACTGCACGCGCCCGATTTAGAAAAGGCACGAAGCAGAAGTGTAAACGAGAAAATCTGTTTTCTCTTCATGGCTGCAGGCCCCAGCGCATCTGGTCTCATTAAAGGTGCAAAAGTCGAATATCCTATTGAACATTTTCTTTGGTGTAGGAAATTAAGTTAAATTAAAAACATGACCTCTCTCTCAAACTGGCAAAAGCCATCTAGCTCTCCAACCATGATCGTATCCTTCAGCAATACATCAAAACCAGACCTCACTGTGGGACTTCCACAGCTGAGCCATCGGGCTCCTCTGAGACTCCTGTTTATTTGGCTCCATTTGGGCAAAGAGGATCAGGTTCTATATAAAATCCAAAGGAAGAAGGTGATATCCGCCCTGGGAGGAGGGTTTCAGGTCTTCCCGAACATTTCACAGGCTATCCACTCCAAGTCAGAGCTGCTAGAAGCCCCGAGGGTTGCTGCCCCCACTCTTCACTTTGAGACAACATTGCGGCTCGAGGGGATACAGACGGGATTGTTTCTGGCTGAGCTTGAGCTATGAACTCAACTGTAATCCTATAAAGCCCAGCACGCAAAGCCATGGGGAGCAAAGGGAGATTCTAGTCAGCAACAGCACTCAAGATGCAAAGGCTCGACCCTCTCTGCTTGACCCACCTGAGCCCCGAACAGAGCCTACTATTTTCCTGTATCAAGGTCTCCCGGGACAGAGGCTGCCATTTTCCCTGTTTTCACCACCCAATCAATAACCCTGAAGCTCCTTTCTGAAGAACTTCCTTTCTGAAGAACTTCCTTTAACCCAAAACCAAGTCAAAAGAGAAACAGGACTCTCCAAAGGGCAGGGAAGCAGCCCTTGTAGGAGCTGGGAGCAGTTGCAGGTCCTCATCAAAGTGGTGAGGTTTTGGAGACTAAGCTCCAAAGAAGTATTTGCAAACGGGGATGAATAACGTATGCATAAGTATGCCAATTACAACGCTAGTTACAGACTAAAAGCCTTAAACAAATTGCCCAAATTTAGATGTTTGAGAAAGTTGTGCTCTGACAATGATTGTATCATTTTGTTAGGTAAAGAACTCTAGCTCCCAACAAGATTTTTTTTTCCAACAAGCTATTATCCATTGCAATCTGTCTTAGTTTTATTTCCCGGCGCTTTGATAAAAATGCCCCTGACAAAAGCCCTTTACTGAAGGGAGAAAGAGCTACTTGGCTCACAAGAATGTCCAGCGTTCAAACCCAGGGAATGATGGCACCTATTTTTAGACAGATCTTCTCACCCCAATTGATACAATCAGGACACTACCATACAGACATGCCTATAGGCCAACCTATTCAGGGGAGACATGGTGGTGGCAGCCAGAGCAGGAAACTGACATATCCAACACCATCTTCAATGTCAAATATGGGGCAGAGAGTCAAGTGGAAGTGGGGTGAGCCTATAAACTCTCAAAGACTACCCCTAGTGATATACTTCTTCCAATAAGGCTGCACTTCCTAAGGGTTCCATAACATCATCCAAACAGCACCACCCACTGGGGCCCAGGAGTTCAAATACCTGAGCCCATGGATAACATTCCTCATTCAAACTACCACAAACAATTTGACGAAAGAGGATTTTTTTTGTCTCATGGTTTCAAAGGTTTCATTCCATGATTGGGCTGACTCCTTCCCTTCGGGGCCTATGATGAAGCAGAGTGTTGTGGCAGAAGGGTAGGTAAGGTTGGAGTGGAACTGTTCACCTCACTAAAGCCTAGAGGACACAAAAAAGAAAGAGAGAGAGAGAGAGAGAGACAGAGAGAGAGAGAGAGAGAGAGAGAGAGAGAGAGAGAGAGAGAGAGAGACTTAGGGTAAGAACTAAACCCCAAGTGGTTAATGTGGTGATTTTAATGTGGTGATTCATAGATGGTCACAGAACTAAGAACAAGTGACTACTAAGTGCTTAGTCCTAAACAGGACACCAATATGACCCCCTAAAAGACCCAGAGAACATTATGGAAGAGGGAAAGGAAAGCTTGTGAGAGCTAGATGATGGGGAGGAACGCTATGTCTGCCCTATATGCCATAGTCAATATAGCCATAATCATAGGAATATTGGTGGCTACCTACGTAATACCTGGGGGGAAAGAAAAATGATGTGAAGGTGGGGGTGGGTAGGAAAGAAAGGAAATGGAAGAAAGGTATGAATTTGCTGACATGTACATAAACACACAACCCACAGGGAGGCACCCTGTGACCTACTTCTTCCAACTGGGACTTTGCTAATAATTCTCAATGTCTCCAAATCCTACCATCA
Source organism: Peromyscus attwateri (assembly GCA_902168425.1). Lineage (NCBI taxonomy): Eukaryota > Metazoa > Chordata > Mammalia > Rodentia > Cricetidae > Peromyscus > Peromyscus attwateri. Next base: position 7,988 of record CABHPP010147199.1, read on the forward strand.
ATTATGAATGCACCAGCGGAGTAATTCACTGGTGGGTAGGAGTCCTCATGAACCCATCCATCCTCAGTAATGAGATTCACCAGCCAGGGACTGAGACGTAACCATTTGGGGGGATACTTCCCATTTAAAACATAACCAAAGAGATGTGCACCTCCAGGGAGAGCTCTGGCATAGGAACTTTTCAAGTCAAGAGTATGTAGGGGCCGGGCGTTGGTGGCGCACGCCTTTAATCCCAGCACTCGGGAGGCAGAGCCAGGTGGATCTCTGTGAGTTCGAGGCCAGCCTGGGCTACCAAGTGAGCTCCAGGAGAGGCGCAAAACTACACAGAGAAACCCTGTCTCGAAAAACCAAAAAAAAAAAAGAGTATGTAGGGCTGGGGCTTGTAGTTCAGTGGTAGTGCACTTGCCTCTCACTTAAATAAGTTGAAAATCATCAATGACCTGGGTCTGAAATCAAATAAACAATAATAAGGATGAGGAGGAGAAAGAAAATATAAAAACAGGAAAGAAAAGTAAAAGCTGGTAATAAATGTATATATATATATATATATATACATACACACATATACACATATTTAATTCATAATTTTCAGAAGCATCTCACAGCTGAAAATCCTTTAAGAATCACACTGGGAAGCCCAAACACTGTTTCATTTATATCCTTGATTTTTTTTTTTTAGTTTCTCCAGACAGGTTTTCTCTGTGGTTACAGAGATCAACCTGCCTCTGCCTCCCAAGGGCTGGGATCAAAGGCATGTGTCACTATTGTCCGGTTTTTAAATTAATATTCAAGTGTTAGTTCTTAGAGAGTTTCCTACATGTTCTGATCGTATTCACTCCCCAACTTTTCCTACATACATGCCCTTCCCTACCACCCAATTTTGTGTCCTTTTTTTTTTTTTTAATCCTTCAAGATCAACTCGTGCTGCCAAAATATTCTTGGACGTGTGGTCCTGCACTGGAGAGTGGTCAGCTGATTGGGGGCTACACTCCTATAGAAAGCTGCTTCTTTCTTACCTGTGAGCTAACCATTGCCAATAGCTCCACCACTAAAGATGGGATAGTGTGCCCAACTACCCTGTCTGTGCTGGCATTTGCGCTAGATTGGGTTGCTAGGACTTTGTGTATGCTGTAACAAACTCTCTGGGTTTGTATGAGCTTCTTCCCTGTTGTGTACAGAAGATAATGTTTCTTTGTAATCATCCATCATTTCTGGCTCTTAAACCCTTTCCACCCCCTCTTCCACAATAACCCCTGAGCCTTGGGAGAGAGGGTAAGGTATATATGTTCCTTTTAGGTCTGAACCTTCTATGGTCTCTTGTTCTCTGCACATTTTCCAGGTTTGGGCCTCTGTGTTACTCACCCTCTACTGCAAATAAAAAGCTTCTCAGATGAGGGTTGAGAAATGTGTTAATCTATGGGTACAATGATGCCATTAAGAGTCAGTTTAGGGCTGGAGAGATGGATCAGAGGTTAAGAGCACTGACTGCTCTTCCAGAGGTCCTGAGTTCAATTCCCAGCAACCACATGGTGGCTCACAACCATCTGTAATGAGATCTGGCCTGCAGTCATACATGCTGTATACATAATTTTAAAAAAAAGAGTCAGTTTAATATGACATCCATTTAGTAGCATAATAGTAGTGGGTTCTCCCCTAGGGCCTATGATCTGTCATTATCAGGCCTATCCTTTGCTTGATAATGTTATCATGTGTGTTTCATCTTATGAAACAAGACTTAAAAAGCTAATCAGAAAAGTGGATGGTTACTCTCATGCTGTGTGTGCCACTATTGTACAAAGAGGCACCTCTTGCCAGGCCAGTCATTATTATACCTTGAAGAGGTCACAGGATGGAATTATTGATAACTATTTTCCCCTCCAGTAGCTTGCATAGCACTTAACAGCACTATGAGAGCTAGCTAGAAGGGATGAAGCTTCCAGGTCCACACCAGTTTGATTTCACCATGTTCTACAGTTCAAGTATGTGGTGTCTTCAGTAACAGGGTCTTTCTGTCAAGTTCTAGGGAAAACCAAGAGCAACAATTTGTAATGTTTAGGGAGTCTATGGGACTTATGTACCCAAAAACACCAAAAGAAGTAACTCATCCTTGCCACTGGGCTTTTTATTATTAGCCTCTCATATCTACTAAGGGCATTGTTGCCCTGTTCTAAGTAATATATATGGAATATAATATATTATAATATGATGTATAATATCTATAATATAATAATAAGTAATAATATTAATAAGTGATATAATAAATGGAAGCTTCTATAGTAGCTTGTTTTGCAAAATTATTTTTCAAAAGTCTTTTTTTTAATTGATCTCAAAAAAACTTTTCATGGGCCTAGAGAGATGGCTCAGTACTTAAAAATACTTGCTACTCTAGCAGACAACCTGGGTTCAATGCCCAGCACTCACAGGACAGCTTACAACCACTGCAATTTGATTTCCAAGGTATCCAGTGTCCCTCTGCTGCCTCTATACCAGGTACACATGGAGTTCACATCTATACATTGAGGCAAAACATTCATACACATAAATTATTTGCAACATGAGCATCAGTATAGAAAGCCTCCTTATAGATCTTAGCTACCTCTTGAGCTTAAGTCTATTGTGTTAGAGGGAAGTTCCAAGTCCAAGGTATCCATTTAGAGGAGTGTAGAAAAATATGACATACTTACAGATGTGGTTCTGTTTAGAACAGCTGTCGTCATCGTCGTCGTCATTACCATCATCACCACCACCATCCAAAGAAAGTCCATGCAAACCATAACATGCATTCAAACACTAGTAGAAAACAGTCGCAGTAAGATAGGGTATGAAATTGCATGTGAATATGTGTGTGTGCAGAGAAAGCAAGAGAGAAGAGGTCATTGGGGGAAAAAGAGACACAAGTACTTAATTCTAACCAAGTTTAAAGCTTATGAATAAAATGCTGTCGTGCTAACAGGTTTCAAGCAGACCCTTCATTTTGGGGCTCATCATCCGCTCATATTTGCTCTTTGGCCTTCCCAGTGGATCCATCTGCTCCTCATGGAAACCTGCAAATGCTGTTAATGAACTCAATGTTCTCTAAGTTTTCCATAAAGGGTTTCTATTAAATAAAATGGAACTTGAGGAGCTCAACAGTTTTTAAAAGATTCAGCCATAGGTTGTACAGTGTTACTCTCCCTACACTCCTATGTGCTCTAAAGTCCTAATTAGAGCCACAGCTATCCCTGAACTATTTTGCCCTTTGCCTTTATAGCAAAGCATGTAATTCCTATTACTATCATAAAGCAGTAACTTCAGTATTTGTGAAAAGTGAATAAAGTTTATAAGCCTATCAAAATACCTCTTATTTCTTGTAAATGTTTAGGAAACATTTCTGAAATGCTTCTGAGAATTAAAGTTTAAGATTTAGCAGGAACCAAAGGGTGACCTCACACTGCACCTTGCTTCCTTCCGAATGAAGTAAGTCCCCTCTATCCCCGCCCTACAAGGGACAGGGAGGGAGAGCCACTGGCACTCAAGAGGAAAGCCGGGAGAGACGGGCCATGATGAAGTCACAAAGCGTCTCCCAACTATGCAAGATGCCATGCTTGGTCTCCCAGTTTGAAAGAGAAGTGAAGAGAGATGAAAGAGTGCAGTGTCAGACCACCTAGGAGCCTTTGAGGAAAGGAGCTTTTTTGTCTTATTAGGGCATCATGTCTGAAAAATCATTTCACGTCTGAAAAATCATTTCACATCCTTGTCCTTCAGTGGGAGTTTAAAATTCTGTCCACATGGGAAAAAATGTAAACGAAAGGGGGTCTCCCCAGTTTTCAGAAGGACTGCAGCTTTTTCTAAACTACAATTTCTGTAAGACCCATATTCAAGTGCCCACCTCTCAGACTTATGACCCATTCTTTTTTTTTTTAAATGATTATTTATTTTTATTTTAGGTGTATTTGTGTGGTATGTCTGTGTGAGTGTCAGATCCACTGGAGATGGAGTTACAGGCAGTTGTGAGCTGCCATGTGGGTGCTGGGTATTGAACCCAGATCTCCTGGAAGAACAGCCAGTGATCTTAACCTCTGAGCCATCTCTCCAGCCCATGACCCATTCTTCTAGTTTGCTTCCTGTTGCTGTGATAAACATGATGGCCAAAAATCAACTTAGGATAAAAAGGGAGCTTATTTATCTTAAACTTCAGGTTCAGTGCTGAAGGAAGTCAGGGCAGGAATGGAAGCAGAGAACATCGAGGAAGAACACTGTTTTACTGTCTTCTTTCCAGGCTCCTCCTCAGCCAGCTTTCTTATACAATTCAGGAACAACTGCCCATAGGTGGTACCACCCAGGGTGAGCTAAAGTTCTCTCACACCAGTTATCAATGGAGACAATGCCCCACAGGCCAACCTGATGGAGGCAAATCACAGAAGGTGCCTTCTTTACAGATGGCCTAGTTTGTGTCAAGTTGGCAAACATTAACCAGCACAACGATTAAATGATAAAAATGGATGGATATTTGACACCAAATTATAACCCTTACCCATCACTGCTTCTTAACACATGATAGTGTGTTAAGAAGCCTCACCCAAGCACTGGGCTACTTCCAAAGAAGCCGGGGTAGTGCATGCAGCTGTTTGCAGATGCAATGCCTTCCTTGCTAGTTTTGGCAGCTGCATTCTAAAACCCAGCTCTGTTTAAGCCAACAAAGTATTTGGAAAGCACTTCACTCAGGAACCATGCAACAGTATGAAATACTCATGGCTTAAGTGTAATCAGCCCTTTGAAATGATGATGTTGATTTTTGCCTTAAAAGTGTCTTTATTACTTTGTATTCTATTTCTGCTAATGTTGTTTTTTTTTTTTCCTTTAACACATACTTGGGCCTTTGATTTTACATGAAGACTGCTTTTTTATTGAGTCTTTCTAGGCTATCCAGAATCATGGTCTAGCTCGCATCTGCCCCTTCTTATAGAAATACATTTTCCCACCTTTGATTTGATTCCAATTATGTTATCTTTAATTTCATTTTTTGTATGAGTAACTTATCACCATCTCAACTTCTAAATGATAGGTTGTGCAGAGCTCAGTCCTGGAAACTAATTTTCTCTATATTGGTTACTTCTATAGGCTCATGGTTTAAAATCCACATTATGTACAAATGACTCCAAAATATGCATCTCCAGCTAAACTCTATTTTCATATCCAGAGGCTTGCCCAGAATATTTCTCTAAATATTAATCAGGTGTATGAAATATACCCTGGCCCAAACTGGATTTGAAATTTTCATCTCTAAATCTGCTTTTCTCAGTCTCTTCCAGTGTACAGATTGGATCGGCGGTGACTACTATTCACTTGGAAAAGACATCAATGATGGTGGGTATTACTGATTCCCTTTTTTCTCCTATTTATCTCATATTTGATCAAATCAAATGGGCTCTGGTTTCAAAACATATCTTCTCATCACCTCTACCACTCTTCTCCAACTTAGTGAAATGGGGACCTATTCCAAGACTCCTATGACAGGGCTTATCATGATAGGAGGTTAGACCAAATAACACTGCCTCCTCCATGAAAAAATGATGCTGTGCTCTGAGAGTAACTCTAGCTTTATTGATAATGAGCTATGAAAGACCAATGGGAAAAGCTGGAAACAAATCACAAGCCTATTTCAATAATTCACATTGATGGCAACACTTACTTCTGTTTCTCCTATATCTACAAACGTAGCTAGCCTGTAAAAAGGACTGGGTAAACGCTGAGTGAGGGAATCAGTATGGAACCCACAGACTAGAAGAGCTGGGGGAAATGACAGAACTTATCATGATAGATGGTAGATCGAATAACACTGCCTCAGCGAAAAATACCCAACAGAGTACCAACACCCATTCTATGCAGTGTATGCTTTAACATGTCTAATTGGTCAGTTGGATTGATGGGCAGATGAATAGATGGACAGATGGACAGATCTATAGATGAAGAGACCAGTGAGATGACATGTAAAGAGGACCCAGAGAAACAATATAGAAGAGTCATCACCAAAGTACAAGAGAAGGATGTGACAAAGACACCTTCCATCCAAAGTGTGCAAGTCACACACACACACACACACACACACACACACACACACACACAACTTGAAATTGAGGAGATAGATTAGTGGATCAAGTGCCTGCTATAAAAGTCTGAGGACCTGAATTTGAATCCTCAAGACCCAGGTAAATGCTGGACATGTGTGCCTGCATGTATAACCCCAACATCCTGCTGTGAAATAGGAGGAGAAGATGGAAACAGAATTCCCGCAAGCTTGTGAGCCAGCTCAAATGGCCTGTGCATCTGCAAACGACTAAAGAAACATTCCCACACAAGGTGGAAGCTGAGGATTGAGAGCTGTGGCTGCCCTCTGACCTATGTCTACTGTGGTACACGCCTTCCTGTTCTCGCTCCTTCTCCCCACTCATCAGACATACACAACACATACCAAAGGTTTTAAAATCCTACACTGAGAAATGTTGTTTTCAGTACTGCATGGAATTGTCCACAAATTGTAGCATAAAGTTTTACCTGTTCTTTGACAAACTAGAAGATTAAATACTTTTATTACACCAAATTCTAAAAATATTTGTCTTTTGTTTGTTTGTTTGTTTGTTTTTTTCGAGACAGGGTTTCTCTGTGTAGTTTTGGTGCCTGTCCTGGATCTTGCTCCGTAGACCAGGCTGGCCTTGAACTCACAGAGATCCACCTGCCTCTGCCTCCCGAGTGCTGGGATTAAAGGCGTGTGCCGCCGCCGCCACCACCACCACCACCACCACCACCACCACCACCACCCAGCCCCTAAAAATATTTCTTAACACTCAACATCACCATAACCCAACTAATACTGATACCTATCTTAAACAATTCCTGTCCCTCTAGGCTCTTCTAACTCTCCATGCTTGCATTCTACAAGAGCGTTTTGACCATCCCTCTATCATGATGTGCATTTAACCTTTATCTTTTATTCAGCCATGTGTTTTCGGTTTGGATAACACAGATACCTAAAGTAGACTGAGAAGTTCATTCTCTCTCCCTAATCGTTTCTCAGTTGTGTCCAAACTCCATTCCTTGTTGTATCTGTGCCGTTCTGGTCCCTTTATCCATCATCCCTGTCTCAGAACTCCCTGGGAGAAGGATTGGAAATCATGAACAGTGGCTGCGGGGTGAAAAGCCAAAGCCAAGCCGTGCGCATTGATAGTTCAGCACTGTGGACAGCAATGCATGTGTTCATGTTCCCCCCTCCCCCCCCCAAAAAAAGATTCTAGGTTTCCTCTACATCCATATTCCATTATCACATGCCAAAAATATAGCAATGATAATAACATGTGAGACACACTGGATACGATATATGTACTGAGCTTCACTCTAATTTATTAGTTCCTGTGTTGGAAAAGATCAATCCACCTGATTCTTGAGAAATTATGTAACTTGCCAAATGCAGATAACTAATAAGCTCAAGCCAGTCTTTCATCCCTGTATTTTACATCTATGCAAACAGACACACACACACACACACACACACACACACACACACACACACACACGCACGCACACTTCCCACATATGCCTTCAGGGAGTCTTGTGAAACCCTCAGTTAACAGAGCATCTAACACTCTGCCTCATAGAAGGAAATGTGATAACCATTAGGTATGTACAAGGAAAGCCAATTACTATGTGTGAGGGGTGGGGGGCTCTGAAGACAAGTCCTCTCCCCAGGAAGATGTACAGGTAGCTCAACATGAGGTCTTCTGGGCACATAAATCTCAGTGATAGGCACATTCCACATATAAACACTTGAATGTGTTTTTGTTTTCGTGTCTCTGATGTCTACATTTTTCCCAAGCATCTCAGTTTCCTAATCAGTCCCATATGTCTACTCTCAGCTATGTATCTGAGAGGCAGCCAGACAAGCAACAGAGTCCTTGGCCACAGGAGCACCTGGCTCTCAAGGATGTGGGCCTCATCTTAAATCTAGCAGAGGCTCTTTGATCTCCCCACTTGGACAAGGTTGTAGCTAGGTCTTTGGACAATATCCTCCCAGACTCAGTGTTCCCTTCCAATGATTCCTTCTCTACACAGGGACCCTGAGCCCTTTCCCTCCTGTTCCTCATCTCCGACAGCTCTGGATTGTGAACTCTTGAGCTGGATCCTATTCATACCTCCATGACATATATAGGGTTGCAATCCCTTTAACCAAAACATAGGCATATGACTAGCTCTCCAAGTAGACTACAAATAAGAGACAGAGAGCCTCAACTAAGGATGTAACCTCAACACTGGGACAACAAAGTGAACTTTAAGCATCATTGCTTTGACTTTCTATAGACCTCTGTTCTTGTAAAACCATGGGCCCATATGCTGACAGGGTTATCACACATACACACTCACAACTTTGGGACTGTAGTGTTGGTATCTCTTTTGTTTTTTAGCATACTATTCCCCAAAACACATATACATATATATGTTTATATAGTGAGTCAGATATGCACATTTCTATGCATGAGCAGGCACGTATGTGAGTGTACAATATACTTTTGTTGCTATCTGATGGTTCTCTAAGAATAGTGACTGTGTCTGATTCGTCCATGAATTCTTGAACTCTGAGGCTGCAACCTATACTCACGTTGTGTTGGGGATTTGTGTTCGCACATTCTGGGTCCACACTTTATCCCTTTTCTCCAAGGTTCATGAAGAAGTAACCTCAATTTGATCACACATTACAGTATAGGATCAAAATGTGCCTCTATTGATACAGTAAGGGTTTCCTGTCAGAACACAGATGCCAGTTAAAGAAGTTACAGGCTCTAACTCTGAGAAAATTAGCCAAATTATGGTCCTAAAAAAAAAATCTAACTCTCACAAATGTGTCCCCAAGGCAAAGTAAAGTATAGTAGTGGTTGCTCCATTTCTCAGCAACAAAACTACATACCAAAATGTGATGCATTTAAAACATTACATTTCTTAGGTCATGGTGGCTCTTGGCCAATTGCATGTTCTCCATTGGTACTAATGCTGAATATTGAGATATGAGAATTCATGACAGCATTTAGTATGGAGATCCATTTAGGCAATCCGAAATTTAAAATTGTGATGCCCTCCACACACCAAAATGTGTTCCTTTGCTTTTGATCATCCTTATTTGGGTCTTGGCTCTGCGATGAGGATTTCTCCACTTTGCCTGAAGCTCTGGGCGGAACAGAGGAGCATGTGCTGGACAAGAAGGTGATGTTCTTGTAAGTCTTCCAGGCCCTCCCCTGTGGGAGACACTGCCTCCATCCTCACAAGTCTACCATATTGCTGCTTTGTTTGTAAAAACCCAATCTGAGAAAGATGTCTTCCCAGTGGGAACCCTCTCCTCCAGTACCTCCTTTCTCATTGTGGTGGTTTGAATGAGAATAGTCCCCATAGGCTCATATATTTGAATGCTTGGTCCCTAGTTGGTAGAACTATTTTGGGAAGGATTAGGAGGTGTGGCCTTGTTGGAAGAGGTGTGTCACTAGGGCAATGGTTGTCAATCTTCTTAATGCTGTGACCCTTTAATATAGTTCATGTTGTGGTGACCTCAACCATAAGATAATTTTCATTGCTACTTCATGACTGTAATTTTTTTTTTTTACTGTTGTGGATTGTAATGTAAATATCAGTGTTTTCTGATGTTCTTAGGTAGCCCCTGTGAAGGGGTCATTTGACCCCAAGGAGTCATGACCCATGGGTTGAGAACCACTGCAGTAGAGTTTGAGGTTTCAAAAGCCCAGCCAGGCCCTGCCTCACTCTCTTTGTCTCCAGACTGCAGTTGTCACGCTCGCTGCCATGGATGTTCATGGACTCACCCTCTGAAACAGTAAGGAAGCCCCCAATTAAATACTTTCTTCTATAGGTTGCCTTGTTCAGTGTGTCTGTTCACAACAACAGAAAAGTCACTAAGGCACCTAGGCATGTCGGATCACTGCAGTTCCACAGGCGCCAATAATCAGCTTGTCACTTTCTTCATGACCTCTAAGCCATAGGAAACATTTACTGCAGGTTGTGTAGCGCTGAACCTGGACTGAGCTCACCCCAAGGCCAGTCTTTCTCTTCATGTAGCTCAACTGAACATGCACCTTCACTATCCCTACTTTATATGTAGTAAGCCTGAGGAATTCTAAAACACATATGTGATGATATTGATCATCAGCCTGGCGGAGTATAGAATTCCCTAGGACACAAGCCTGTGAGCACAGCAGTGAAGAACGATCCAGCTTAGGTTAGCTATGCTAGGCTAGTTGAAATAGGAAGAACCACCCTGGGCATGAACAGCACCATTTCATAGACTAGAAAAATTGGATTGCTTAAAAAGCAGAAAATGAGCCACCGGCATGCATTATTCTCCGCCTCCTGAGCACAGAGAGCCATCTGCTCTATACTCCTACTACAGCCCCTTCCCATTCATGATCAGCTTCCCCTGAGACTTTCAGCCAGAATAAGCCCCGCCTCCCCTGAGCTTCTTCAGTTAGATATTTTGTCACAGAGACAAGGTAGTGACTGACACAAAACTTTCCAGAAGATTTTCTTTTACGGTGTTATAACCCCCAAGACCTAGAGCATTCACTGGTACGTAAGTACCAGAGAAGTAATTGTAGAGTGAAGGGATGAGGCAAGCCACGGAAGACTAACCCAGTTGCTCTCCAAGATCGTGCAAGTGGCAACTCTAAAAAAAATCACTTTGGGAGTTGTGACAGCTAATCCTGGTGGTCAGCTTGACTATAACTGGAATCGACTTTAAAGCAAGCTGCTGGGCACCCCGAGAGATGTTTTATTGATCAGATTCTTCGATGTGGAGAGACCCGTGATGAATATGGGCAGCACCTTTCAGTGGCAAGCCAGACAAAAGAGCTGAGAAATGGAAATTTGGCTTTTTGTCTGCTTCCTTTCATTCTTGCTACCATTGTACCATTCACTCACTGATATTAGAACCAACATCTTTGGGATTCAAAAATAGGCTGAAGACCAGCAGCTCTCTAGAAAACCTCCATGCCTTAAGCTCCAGATTGGAACTATCAACATATCCAGCTTCATGGACAGAGCAACTACCAGAGTCTCAGCCTCTCTAGTATGAGACAGTCATTGTTGGGCTACCAAAACTATATCATATAAGTCAACCTAATAAATCCCCTTTTAGTATATATTAATTTTGTCAGATCTGTCCCTCTAGAGAACCCTGACGAATACAGGGTTTGTGTTTTGAATTGTATTTACCTATAGTCCTGGGGACCAACTCAGAGTGCTGAACAATTTAGATAAATGTTTTACCAATGAGTCATTCACCCCCAGTCTAAAAAACTGTTATAAAAATGAGTCTTCTTGTGATGCCTTTCTGGAGGGATGTGAGGGACTGGTCTGGCAGTGCTGTGTTGGGAACAATGCACAGGGCTGAGAAAGACAAAGACCTGCTTCTGGTCCCAGTTCTATAGATTATTATGCAACACTAACCTAGATACTGAATTTCTCTTAGCTTCAGTTTCTTTGTTTGCAAAATGAGAATAATAGTAACCAGTTTTTAGTGTACTTCTAGTAATGTATAAAAGCTAAAATATGTGAGGTATCTGCATATACTGGGCTGCCATCTCTCCAGCACATGTTCCATGATGTGTAGTTATTACATCATGAAATTTGCAATTTATCCTCAAATGGTTCAGACAAAAACAAATCAATCTTTATGTAAGGTTCAATTTTTATTGAAATAGGAATATTTTAAAATTTGACTGAGCGATGTATAAGGAATTTTTAGTGATGGCAGAACACGCTGTACTTCTGAAATGGAAAAAACTACACAGCCAAAAAAAAATGTCATTACTTCAAATTAAATTTTATAAAATCAATAAGGTTCAAATAAAATTCCATCAGACATTTCAACTCATTCTAAATTCACAAGTATAAGGATAAATAACCAATAAAGTACTGAGAAACAAGAAATACAAAGAGAAATTCCCATATCAGTATGCCCATATAAAGATTTGCATATCAGTTAGTGTGCAAGTGAGATATTTGTAGAAAAACAGAATAGCATTATTTTCCTGTGATGATTAATTTTGATTGCCAATTCAAATTTGACTGATAAATACCTAGGAGGTTGGTAAAGCACTTCTGGGAATTTCTTTTTTTTTTTGGTTTTTCGAGACAGGGTTTCTCTGTGTAGCTTTGTGCCTTTCCTGGAACTCACTTGGTAGCCCAGACTGGCCTTGAACTCACAGAGATCTGCCTGTCTCTGCCTCCCAAGTGCTGGGATTAAAGGCGTGCGCCACCACCGCCGGGCCTGGGTATTTCTATTAGGATAATTGTAGAGCTACTTAGATAACAGTAACTCTGACATAATAAATGATTTAATGCACTGCTAGATTGAAAACATGGATCGAGTACTAAGTGATGGCGTAACTGTAAGGTGGGGCATGGCTGGAGGAAATAGGTCTCTGGGGCTATCTTTGAAAGATGTATCTTTCCCTGGACCTTTCCTGTCTTGCTCTCGGCTTCCTGACTGCCATGAACTAAAGAAGCTCTTTCTCCATGGAATCCTGCCATCATGATATGCTGCCTCAATACAGGACCAGAAAACAGGGCCAAGTGAGCATTTACTAAACCCCATGAAACTGGGAGCCAGAATAAATCCTGCTTGCTTTAAGTTGTTTTCACAAACAGTTTGGTCAAAATGATGCAAAAATAGCACACACATTCTTAGCACTGTACAAACATGGTATACCAACTAGAAAGATATACTTACAAAACAGAAAGCCAGGAGCCACTCATATAAAATACAAACTGCCATTCAATTATAAAAATCTATGTTAAAATTTATTAAAAATAAGGCAGAAACTATCACATTATTTTCATCTCTTAAATTGACACTGATTGCATACCCATCCAAGAACACTTCCAATAATACTAATAAAAAATCTTGAAACAAACTCAGATTTTAAAATATGAAAACTGTCAAGAAAGTGATGGCGTTGCGCTACGCAAAAATATAGGCTAACCTCCTTGTCCCTCATATATATGCTACATGGAATTCTGGGAGTGATCTATGTAATAGCTTTTACTTCCCTGATTACGTGGTTTTGTATACCACAGTTGCAGCTTACACTAAGGTAGAGACTGTTCTCTGGACCTGACCTAATCACATGTGCTCTTTGAAGTAGAGAGTTCTCTCCAACCGATCACAGAGGAGGAAGTCAAAGATCCAATCGCTCAGGGCACCATTGTTGGTGTCAAGACACAGAGGACACATCAAAAAAAAAAAAAAAAGATAGCAGATGTGAAGTCACTAGAAGGGCCCTCAATTGCCAAACTTTGTGGCAGTTTATTATATATCGATAATATACTAGTGTAAACACAGGCACATACAAAATCCCTGCTGATTAAAAATTAAAGCCGGGCATGGCATGGTGCTGTATATCTTTAATCCCAGCACTCAGGAGGCAGAGGCAGACAGGTGGACCTCTGAGTTGGAGGCCAGCTTGGTCTACAAAGTGAGTTCCAGGACAGCCAGAGCTGTCACACAGTAAAACCCTGTGTTGAAAAACTGAAAATATATACATTCACTATACTGAAAGTAAAATGATGAATGTTTATAATACAATATTTTAAACCCAAATATATCGTATGAACACAATTTTGTTAAATATGTTTGCCACATGAAAAAGCATGGGAATACATCCAAATGGCCTCAGTGTAATATCAGATGAAAGGATTGGATATTTAAACTCATGTGCTTTTCTGATCCATTCGTTTCCAGAATTAACAAACAGAAACAAAACTGGCCATATTTGTGCAACCACCAGGGTAAAAATCTAGCTTTGAGGGCTACTCATGTGTATCAGCTACTTAATCAACGAGATAGGAAAGAACACTTATCATCTTCAGACTAAAATGATATATTAAACGCTGTTATGGAAGTAAAATACATAAACACAAGTCCAACACAATGGGGCTGTTATGCCTCTGACCACTATGGGGCCAGTCCCAGGTGTGACATCCATTCTGAAGCCTATGGCTGCCCAGTCTGGCAGGCCAACAGCCCGTTCCCTGCCACTGCAGATGAACTCTGGGAACACTACAATATTAGCCTTCTCTGTTAATCCTGCTAATGCACTTACAATCTCCTTGACAGGTTGCCCATCATATCCCTGTGTCAGGGCAAAAGGCTCAAGAGGTGGCGGTGACGAGAGGATTACTCAAAGGACGCCCAAGAGGACAGAGCTCCCCCCCCCCTTCCTCCAGCTTTGCAGATATGCTGCATACCACAGAGGGCACCAGCAGAGGCTCGTCCTCAACACCACCCTCTTGGCATCAGGTAATAGAGAAGTCCACCCACCCCGAGGGTTGGCCAGGCCACTCTTCCAATCTCACCATGAAAAAAGAAAGCCAGTTAAGAGAGAAATCCTTGGGGCTCAGGGCTTGGGGTTATTTCCTCCTAGCAGGGCCTCCTCTCCTCTGAAAGCTCTATCTATAGCCAGTGAAAAGGTTCCTGACTCTGAGAATGAGTCTCTAGAGCAGTGGCTCTCAACCCTCCTGATGCTGAGACCCTTCAATACAGATCCTCATGCCGTGGTGACCCCCAACCCTAAGATTATTTTGCTGCCACTTCATAACTATAATTTTGCTACTCTTATGAATCATAATGTATTTATCTGATATGCAAACCACTGAGGTCGTGACCCACAAGTTCAGAACTACTGCTTTAGGTATTCTTCTCCCAGACATACCTCTTCTATCCAGCTCTTTAATGAGTGGTTGACATTTCATAAAAGCCATGTCTAGCTGGGTGGTGGTGGCACATGCCTTTAGACCCAGCACTCAGGGGGCAGAGGTAGGCTGATTTCTGTGAGTTCAAGGCCAGCCTGGTCTACAGAGTGAGTTCCAAGACAGGCTCCAAAGCTACACAAAGAAACCCTGTCTCCAAAAGCCAAAAGCCATGTCTATGGCCCCATCTTCCTTTATTAGCTGGATTGTTCCAATTTGCTCTATAAGTTCTCACCAGGATCATTTGGAATGTGTCATCTTAACTATATGGTAAAATGAAGATAAAACATACTGTCTTCATGTTAACCGACTATGTTTAAAAAACCAATGTTCTGCTTTGCCCAAAGCAGCCAAGTTTGTCACCTTGGGGAAAAGCATTTACTTCTGAGCCTCCATATCCTAATTACAATAAAAGGAAAATTCAGTTTGTGGTCAAAAAAAAATCTCACAGCATATTTTGGATATGGCTAGAGCTACATAAAATATTCCCTCCCCATAATTTCTCATGCTCAATAGCATCTCTCATCGAGGGAGGAGAGTCTCAGCAGAAAGCAGGGAGTTCTAAGCTCCAAGAGGGTTGGCAAGCATTGGTTGCTCAGTTTGTTGGTTAGTTGATTTTCAAAGAGAAGGAGAAGAATCTCACAGTGTCTGGGATGTCCTTTTGCCAACAAGAGACTTTAAGACATCTCTGTTCGGCACCAGACACACCTTCCTAGGCCAGAGAAGCATATGCATCAAAGCCCATCTGAGATACAGGGTCAGCTGTGTCCCCATGTTCCTGGCCGTGTGCTTGCTAGCATGGTTCCCACACTTCAGAGAGACTGCTGTCAGCCAGACGGTAAAAATAAGCACCCATGGTGAAAAACAGTGAAATCAGCAAGCTGGAAAGAGCACGTGGGCTTGCCCCTGGTTTCTTGGTGGCTCCAAGGACAGCTATGGAGATAACTTCATTGTGGCCAGTAGATCGTCAGGGAGTAAGACAAAGTTACACACATAAACTCTAGACACTCCTTTTTAGTTTTCAGCCCGAAGTTTATCTAGTAACCGATGAGATGCCTCCAACATCCACAGCTGAAGCCTTGTAATACTCGGCGTTGGCTCCTTTCTAGTTTCAAAGTTTGAAGAGTATAAATAGGAGTGAAACTATGCATGGATTCCTTGGGAGTCCCCTACCACATCTAAGATCCAGTCTAGGGTTGAAGGGAGAGTCCCTACCCACCCTGGGAATGTAGCTGGGGTGCCTGCAAGCATTTCCATTTTAGCACAGCAGTTTGGTCAGCCCTGCCTAACTACCAGGAGCCCTCTCCCTTTGAAATCTGAAATGAGTTTGACTTCATCTGTTTCTCTCGAAACAAATATTTACAACTCAAACCTTTATGCTAATTATTTCAAAATTTTTGTTTTTTTGTCATTGTTCCCACTTGGAGAACAGTTGCTTTTATTTTATTGTTCTTCTGAGACCAGGGAGAAGAGGCACATGCTTCCTCGTGTTTCCTAAATATGAAATTGATTTACTAATTACAGCTGTTTTAATCCATGTCTGTCTGGCACACGGTTCATGCTGCGGCTTCTCTCTTTCTCCTGACTCCATGTATCCACAGGGGTACTGTATCTATGCCCAAGAGAACTAAAGAATCAAGAGTTGGGGGTTTGGGGGTGTTAAGTTGTGTTTGTTTGTTTATCACTTTGTTTGGTTTGGGGTTGTCTGTATTGTTTTGTTTATAAGCATATATGTAGTTCTGGTTGTTCTAGAACTTGCTATGTAGACTGTTAGCTTTGACCACAGTGTGATTTTCTACGTCTGTTTCCTGAGTGCTGGAATTAGAGGCATGCAACACCTCACCAGACTCAAAATTGGAGTATCTAGGAAGAATTTGTAAGTGTGTTTATTACTGATAACAAAAAACAAACTTAGTCGATCCTAGGAATTGATTCCGAAATAATTTTATACCTATTCCAAGTTCTGAGATCACAATCAGCAACAAAGCTAGTAATGTTCAAGGATGTATTTAACTAAATAAAAAGTAGATCAATTTAGCAATATTGCTTACATCTATAGTACAAATTGAACTTTAATTTGTGGTGTAGGAAAGTGTTGGAATTAGCAGACAGGTATTTTTAATTCTCATTTATAGGTAAAAACTAACACACTACAGAATTTGATTAAAGTGACCCCTGCAGTGCTCTGGGTAAAGTTTGTCCTAAAGAAAGGATCGCCACTTCCCAGTTTCTTTCATACTTCTGTAATCTGAATGGACAGAATGCAGAAGAAACTCCATATTATACTAACATGTGTATGGAGAAACCAGGCACTTCTTCTATTAGCAGACTTTAAACAGTAAATAATATTGACTGAAGGGATGCTTTGTTTCGATTACTATTCCTCTTTCTAAGCAAAGCAGTGCTGAGAAATACATATGGCACAATTCTAGGAAAGAATTTATTCCTTTAGGAAATATTTTGATGCTAAAGGAAACATACTCTAGACAACTTTGAAGCAATTCCTAAAAATCACATTGCCAAAAGTGTAACGAGGCTTAAAATTCTACACATAAATTTATGTTTAAAATTGTATCTGCATAACAGACAAGGGACCAATGCACAAAAGAAAGTCATTCTCCCAGCCAATGGGTTGGATTCTCTTTTTTATAAACAAAATACTAGAAGACATAATTTTTAATGATTTAAACCTGAATAAGTTGCAGCTAGCCTAAAAATACTGACGAAGAAATGTAGGAGCCATAGGGGTTGAGGAGACCAGGAGAACACAGCCCACAAATTCCAACTAAGCAGAGCACACAAGGGCTCACAGAGATGGAAGCAGTGGCAATCACAAAGCCTGCAGGGGTGTGCACCAGGTCCTCTGCATACATGCATTGGTTGTTAGCTCAATATTTTTGTGGCCCCCCCCCAACAGTGGGAGAAGTGGTACCTCTGATACCTTTGTCTGCTCCTGAGACCCTTTTCCTCCTACTGGGTTGCCTCGCCCAGCCTTGATTTGTTTGTGCGTAGTTTTATCCAGTCTTGTTATGCCATGTGCCGTGGCCATCCCTGGGATGCCTGCTCACTTCTGAAGGGAAATAGAGGAGGAATGGATCTGGGGGAGATGGGAGGTGGGATGAGTGGGAATGAGAGGACTGGAGGAAGGGGATGCGTTAAAAACAAAAAAATTTAGGGCTAGAGAGGTGGCTCAATGGTTAAGAGCACTGACTGCTCTTCCAGAGGACCTGGGTTCAATTCCCAGTACCCAGATGGCAGCTCACAACTGTCTAAAACTCCAGGATCTAACAACTTCACATATGCAGGCAAAATATCAATACACATAAAATAAAAATAAATATTTTTTTAATTTATATATATCCATATATATATATAATATGTATTAACTTTTTGCTTTTATCCACAAGACCTTAAATATCAATAGTTGTGAACAGGTAAAAGTTTTATACTGTCATAAGATCACTCCAGAGAACTTTGTCAACATAGAAGGATTGAATTCCTGGAATCAGAATTCAAGTGACTGAGCCTGCACAGCAAATGCTTTAGCCCCGAGCCACTACCCCTCCCCCATCCCAAGAAAGTACATTTTATATATAGTAGGGAAAAACAGTTCAAATGGCAGTGGATTTCTCATTAGAAACCATGTGAGCTCAAAGGACCCAGCATCGTTTTCCAAGTACTGAAATAAAACAACCATCGACCCAGAATTCTGTACCTGGTGACATTATCCTGCAGGGGTGATGGAAAGATGAAGGAAAACTAAACTTTATGCCAGCAGGACCTTGTCCCAATAAATCAACTTTAAAGGATCTCAAAGAGAAAGGAAATAAAATAAGGAAATTTGGAACAGCAGGGACCAATGAACAAGGGGAAAAGCAGAAGCATGGCCAACTACAGGGAAGATTCACTGGCCTGGGATTGTATAAAGTATGCTCAATTGTTAAGGCCAAACAGCATTATTTTATCTGGATCTCAGATATACATTGGAAATGGTCAAGAACACAGTACCAGAAGCAAGAGAATAAAGGGACTTAAAAGGACATAAAAATTTTTATGATCAATTTGATAAAATGTTGACATCTCTTTTTTTATTATTAAGAAATTTTCTATTCATGTTACATACCAACCGCAGATCCCCCTCTCCTCCCTCCTCCCACCCCCAAGCCTTACCCCCAACCCACCCCCCATTCCCACCTCCTCCATGGCAAGGCCTCCCATGGAGAGTCAGCAGAGCCTGGTACATTCAACTGAGGCAGGTCCAAGCCCCTCCTCCCTGCACCAAGGCTACGTAAGGCGTCCCACCATAGATGAAATAACTAGAAGTTTTGAACGTGGTTGAGATTCCAGGAATTTTTACACAATAAAGCATATTAATCCATACATACACACTGTGCCGATATCACTTTTCTGATTATGATATGTCTTATAACCCAAGATGTAATGTGGTGTGGAATGGGATCATATCCATTGGCAGAAGCTGTGTAACTAGGACCACGTGGTCCCCCTGGCAGTGGTACCAAGAGGAGCTGTTAACCTTTAAAACATGGGGGCTAGTGAAAGGTCCTTTGGTTATTTGGGGGCATAAATAAAGGGATTATGTTATCTTTAACAGAGATTCCACCCACTGTCATTCCTCAGAATTATGAGCCAAGATACATCTATCCTTACTTCATAACTGGCCTGTGTCAGCCATTTTTGTCCCAGCCATGTGAAAAACTGCAGTCTGGGCAATTTGAAGGTGGATGAACATTGATCATGTTAGATGATAGAAAAGGTATTAATTTTCCGTAGTGTAACAATACAGTAGGATAATATCTTTAATGTTCAAATATGTTGGTCTGTCTTACATTGGCATAACAAAATATTGAAAGCTGACTGCTCTAAAGAAAAGAGTTTCATTTGGCTGCCATTCTGAAGGTCATGTCTTCCCGTTTGTTTCGTTTTGGTGCAGGGATCCATTGGCTGAGAAATAGCATGACAGAAAACCAGGAACCATCTCAAATATCCTAGGATCTCCACTGCAGCTGATGCTATTACTTCACTGGTGACTCCCCAGCCTCTCTTCAGGGACTCTGACACTACCACATGATGCCTTCAATCCCAGGGTTTCCACAGCAACTGAGGCTG
Source organism: Peromyscus attwateri (assembly GCA_902168425.1). Lineage (NCBI taxonomy): Eukaryota > Metazoa > Chordata > Mammalia > Rodentia > Cricetidae > Peromyscus > Peromyscus attwateri. The sequence goes on from CABHPP010147199.1 coordinate 27,893, forward strand.
CACTTCACCAGTGGCCCTCTCCTGATCTCTCTTCAGGGAGACTCCGATCCTGCCACATAGTGCCAAGCCTCAGCTGCCATCCATGACCCCTTCATACCTTCAAAACCAGTACCAGGTGGGAGACTCTTACACGTTATTTGCCAGGCTCTGCGGTCAGCTTCATGTGCAGCCTTGTTCCTTCCCAGTGGACCACAGCTTCTGAGTGCTGACCCTGAGGAAATACTTCCCAGAAGACTTCACCTCATAGTGCCGGGCTCTTATTAATCACAGCTGATATTTCAGCCCTACTTGGACAAAGCCAAGGTTTGACTTCAGTGGTTCTGGTCTCTTGTTAATCACAGCTGATTCTTCAGCTGCAGCTGATCCTAAACCACAGGTTCTTCATTCATACGAACAGCCCTGATAGCATCTTTGAGGGATTCTCAACTGCCCTCTGAAACTTCACCAAGTCACACTTCTATTTTCTGCATGTCTTTCAACAAATTTAACTTCCAAGCTCCACCAGAACATCCCATTAAACTCTGAGCACACAGTGGCTTTTCCAGCCCAAAGTTCCAAATACTTCCTTAAATCTTCCCCCAAACAACACAGGTTTGTCACAATAATACCCCTCTTGGTACCAATTTCTATCCTACTTTGTTTCTCTATCGCTATGAGAACCACCAAGACACAAAACAAGCTGGAGAGAAAAGGGTTTATTTTAAATAAATAAAAAGTAAATATTTTATTTATTTAGCTTTATTTAGATGATTGACAGGTTATAGTCAATCATCAAGGGAAGCCAGGGAAGGAACTTAGAAGCAGGAACTGAAGCAGAAACAATGTGAGTGGGGGATGCTGGCTTGCCTCTAGGTGTAGCTAGAGTTTTTCTCTCCAAGTCCCGCCAAGCCCCGGCAGTCCTGTAGCCCACTTATAAAATAAACATACAGACACAGACGCTTATATTATTTAAACTGCTCGGCCATTAGCTCAGGCCTACCATTGTCTAGCTCTTACTCTTATATTCAGCCCATTTCTGTTGATCTATATGTTGCCACCTGTTCTGTGGCTTTACCTGCTGCCTTTACATCATGCTCCCTGGATGGCAGGCTGGCGTCTCCTCCTCTCTGCCTTCTTGTTCTCTCAATTCTCCTCTCTGCTAGTCCCACCTATACTTTCTGCCTGGCTACTGGCCAATCAGTGTTTTATTTATCAGTCAATCATCCACAGCATCTAGGCTTAGATTCTGATACCTTTCCTATACCACCCAGGAACACCTGCTCAGGGATGGTACCACCCACCTGAGCTGGGCCCTCCCACATCAACTATCAATCAAGAAGTTGCCCCCCAGACATGCCATCAGGCCAATATGATAAAAAGCAATTCCTCAATGGAGGGGACTCTTCCCAAGCATGTAGACAGAAGTTTTCCTGTGTCCAGCAGCTGCTAGATCCCAAGTAAACACACAGAGGCTTATATTAATTACAAACTGCTTTTTCTATGGCTCAGACTTATTGCTAAGTAGCTCTTTTATCTTAAATTAACCCATTTCTATTAATCTATGTATCACCAAGTGTCTCATGGCTTTACCTGTGTTTCATTACATCTTGCTCTCCCGGAACTGATCAGTATTTCCCTGACTCCACCTTCCTTCTCCCTGTATCTTTGCTTGGATTTCCCACCTGGCTATAACCTGTCTTGCTATAGGCCAAAGCAGCTTCTTTATTAACCAACGGTAGCAACACATATTCACAGCATACAGAAAGATCATCCCACAGCACAGGGGTGTCAAATTAACACCCAAGATTAGCCATCATGGCATGTTTGTATGTTTTAATTTTTTTAATTTGTTTTATTTTTAATTATTGTATGTGGAAGGAGGAATATGAAGGCCAGTGCAGATGCCTATTGAGGTCACGGGCATTGGATTCCTTGGAGCTGAAGTTACAGGCACTTGTGAGCTGTCCAGTGAGGGTGCTGAGGATGAAACTCAGTCCTCTGTTAGAACAGAACGTACTCTTAACCAGTGAGCCATCTCTCTAGCACATAAGATTTTATTGTTACAGTTGTTTATCTTGTGTGTGTGTGTGCATGTATGCATTGTAATGTGCCAGGGTGTGTGAGTGGGGGTCAGAGGGTAACTTGTGGAAGTTGGCTTTCTCTTTCTACCATATGCATTCTAGGAATCAAACTCAGGGCATCAGCCTTGATGGCAAACACCTTTACCATCTCATCACTGAGCCATCTCACCAGCCCCAGTTTTCACTTTGACAGTTTGAAGAATGGATTGGCAGATGCATGTGATAAATCAAGTATAGGAAAATGTTGATTGTAAAACCTAAGTGGTGGGTAATTGGGTATTCACTATGAAATTCGATTTCTCTGTGTTTAGAAATGCTTAAATTAAATTACAGGGGGAGAGGATGCTGGAGAAATGTGTCACTACAATGCCTCTCCCAGCCTTTAATGCCAACTATCCCAGTTAAATACATAGCTACGACAATTAAAGTTATCCTTTTCTACAGGTAAAAACTTACCTGACTCCCTAGCTAGCCACCCCTACCTCTGCCTCACGCCTTTCCGTTATGAAAACATGTCATCGTCCCAGACGCCACACCGAGGAGTCCCCATGAGTGCTACTGTCAAGGAGAGGCAAAGATGAGCTCCCTTGGGCTAGCTTCATGGACTAGCTGCTTTCTGTAATAGTCATCCAAGTCACAGAGTGCTTATGGCCACCATTTGTGCACCCTTGACCGAGGAGCGGTGAAAAGAGTGCTTCTGGTGAAGACACAGCAAAATTTAGGTAACATATAAATTGGAATCTTGTCAGGCGCTAAGAGACCCATTACATCATTCAAAAGGCAAATGGCGGTATTAACTAAATTAAAGCATTAAAAGTGAGCGCTCAAGTAGCTGAAGTGCATGGTTCCAACAAGATGTCAAGAAAAGGGCATCAGAGTAGCTCTCCTGTGATGACATGGTGGCTTAAAGAAAAAAAATGGGCATCAAACAAAGGGCAACCCGAAACATAAAAGTAGACTAGATGTTAACAGCAAAATAGAATCACGATCATTGCCCATATATTAATTATGTATATGTGTCTACAGATCAAAGGAATCAAAGTACACACTATATGAAAGATATGGACCTAATTAAAAATATGGAAGCCTACGGGAGTTGGTGTGATCTTGGAGATACTAAAGTCATTAATATCTGCTCACACAGAATCATTTGGCCCTCTACTTAGGTAAACAAGATGAGAATGAACCTCACAAGCAAATTTAATTATTTAAGAATCATATTCCCGTTGGGCGATGATGGCACAGACCTTTAATCCCAGCACTCGGGAGGCAGAGCCAGGCGGATCTCTATGAGTTCAAGGCGAGCCTGGTCTACAGAGTGAGATCCAGGGCAGGCACCAAAACTACACAGAGAAACCTTGTCTCAAAAAAAAAAAATGAATCAAGAATCATATTCTCTGGAACTCTTTGGTCTCTTTGCTCATTTTAGAAGTCTAGCCATCCTTCCCACCCAAGTATCCATAATTTCTCATCCCACACCACTATATACCTGCAAGTTCCCAGTCAGGGGTGTCCAATCCCATAGCCTGTGTCCCACAGGCAGCCCAGGGTATCTATGAATATATGAATCCTATCTATATATTTATAAATATATATATATATATATCCTAAACTTACTTAAAAAATGAGACTGAGTTTTTTCATAATGCAACTACATGGTTTTAGAGTATAAATGTTGTAGATAACCATGTCCTGTCATGATGTAAGGCAAAATAAACATGTATGTTTACATGATACATGAATGTATATTAGAAACCCCTGCAATGCATAGTCCAAGACAATTCTTCACGAATGTGTCCCAGAGAAGCCAAAAAGTTAGCCATCCCTCCTCTCAATGGTACCAGCTCCTACAAATGACAGAAAGCAATCTATCTGTACCATCATTGTGGAAAACAAACAAAAACTGAACTGAACTGAGTCTGTAGGTCATAGGACAGTTCAGTGAATGATTTAAAATGAATTAATTGTATTTTATATGTCCCCAGACAACTGATCTGCTGAGAGCAAGTTCAGTATTTGAAAAAGAAAAACACAAACCTCCCAACTCTTCATCTATCCATGCCACTGTTGTGGGTCCATCCCGTATTGTCTTCTCTGGGACTGAAATTAGCACTGGCTAAGAACCTTGTCCTAGGATGACAACAGATAGTTAGGACTAGGATTCTGGTGACTGAGTGAAGACAGACGCTGGTGTTAGCATGCTATTTCTAGAGTTTCTCGTGAACTCCTTTTTCTCAGACTAGGGAGCTCAGTAACCAGCCTGGTCCAGCAGAAACAGCAAGCTCTGAGTTCAAGTGAGAGGCCCTGTCTCAAAACTAAAGAGGTGCTAAACGAAAACAGCCAATGTCTTCCTCTCACCTCCCAATGCGAGTGCACAGGCACACGCACACACACACACACACACACACACACACACATACACACACAGGTGCACATGCACGCGCGCGCGCACACACACACACACACACACATATATATATATATATATATATATATACAAGACCACCAATCCAAGCTGTCCTCTCTCACCTCACACACGGTTTGGGGACCTCCTCCAAAAAGAGAAAACCTGGCAGACTCTCCTAGGAATAATGTACGTTAAAAGACAGGCAACTGCAGGGAACTGGGTGGGGACGCATTTCAGGCACTTCATCTACGTGGTTCATAAATGCTGGGGTTGATATCTGTATAGTATTAGGGCACAATTTTTGGGTAAGGCAATAAGCATGTTTTTAAATATGTAGGGCTTTTCTTCTGTATCAACTGAATAAGGCAAGGGGACAGCATTGCCCCCGCTGCTGGGGGAAAAGTGAGGCTCAGAAATACAGGAACTTGCCCCAAGCTTTGTGTATTTTAAGAAAAGTAAGTCTCCTGGCCCAAAGCCTCAAAGAAAACAGAGCTTCTAATTCTTCCTCTGCCACTGACATGAGGTCTGACCCTAAACTAATACTTCGGATCCCTGGTGAATTTTTCCATAGGAAATGGGAAAACTGGGCCCGTTTGGCTGTAAAGATCCTGGTTGGATAGGTAGGAGACCCAGGCAGGCCTTGCCTTGCTTCCAAGAGTCCCCGGGTGCTCTGGTGGAGACCTCTGCCTTAGACAAGGTACTAGGAAGAGCTGGGACGGTAATGGACTTTCCGATGCTCTGCAGCCCCCGCCATGCCCTCCCTGAGGCTAGAATCAGCAACACTTCTGTCGGCGACCAGCTGGACTAAAGACTTTCCAGGGTTTCAAGAGTGCGAGCTGCGTTAACGACGGACTAAATCTGCACCTCTAGCGTGTAGGATTATGGCGGGATACCGATGCGGGGTCCTGCTCCATTCCTGCACCAAATGCTGCAGCCACTACCCCAACCTCCCTGGGCTGAGCTCAGCGTTCCTACAGTCTTCGCTGAGGCTGGAGAGTTTAGTTCCCCCTTGCGCCTGCGCGCCCAGAGCTTGCGCGGTGGGCGGGGAAAGCAGCCAAAGTGGGCGGGACCTGCGTGCACGGGGCGGGGGCACAGCGGTAGTTGGCTCTGGAACCCATGTGGTCTGAGACTGCTTAAACCACCACCACGGAATCCCGAGGAGGATGCAACCGCCACTGCTCCTCACACAGGGCACCTGCCAGTGCTTCGGTCTGCGGATCACGTTGGTGGGAATGGAACTATTCGTGGCGCCTCCGCCCCCCAACCCAGCACTATTTTTGGGGCGTGGCTGGGATGGGTGGGCATCTCTGCTCCAGGCTGAACCCGTCTGTGATTTCATAAAGCTGTGTTAATGCGTTGCAGCCCCGGAGACGTTATGGTGCCTTTGGGCTCTGGCCAGAGGCCGGTGTGACGTCAGTGTGCCTAAAAGAGGAGACTGTGACGTCACCACGCCCTAATGCTTTGGGAGGTGGGACAAGCATGTCTTTGAGACAGACTGATTCTAGAGGATGTTTCAATGTCACCATTCTAGCATTCTTGAAACAGAGTGACTCCAAGAATCCCCATAACCTTCTGATTAGTCCATTCCTCACCCCTGTGAACAGTGAATCCAGTGGTTAGGGAAAAGATTTCTGTAGTGCTGCAAACTCTAAAAGGTTTATAAACTGTAAGGGACCTGAACTTCTTCCCCTTAAGGAGTCCTCGAAAGCTGTTCTATCTCCCAGGATGCTTCTGATCTCTTCCAAGTTAGGAACTCTAAGCTGCAGCAAGGGTCCCCCAAGGTTTCTACCCTCCAAACGGATCACCCAAGGCCTGGTAAACTCCACTACCTCCCTTGAGGTAGCAAGTCGACCAGCTCTCAGAAGGGTCCCAGCACCCAACTGGGGCCATGTTAGGCACAGGGGTGGGGGTAGTATAAAAGGCACACCAGGTATCAGAGGAGAGAAACTGTCCTCATTCACTATTGCTCCAGAATTGCAACCTGTTAAGTGTCCACCTGCACTCGCTGGGGCTGCATAGTCTTGCCATTCCTTGGAGCAAATGCTACTAAAAACTGGGCTCTGGTTTCCCACCATGAGAGCAACATGTGGTATCCTCAGTAATCTGGGTATTTTTTTGTCTAGACTGGTTGCCCCATTCCCTTACACCATGTTAAAACTTCTGCCCCAGGGAGTTCATTCTTCTGAGGGTGCATGGTTGATATTGAAAGTCTCTCAGCCTCTGGACCCAGGGTGGGGCTTGGGATTCACCATGCCAGAAATGGAATGTGCCAAAAGGGAAAACATCCCAAGCAAACCTTCTGGAACATTCCACAGCATTAATGATGTCCCGGGGGCCTGGCTGACTGCAGAGGTTCTGAGTGTCCTGAAAGGAGTGAGGGGACAGACCGCTATGGTAGCCAGGGCCGGGGAGAACAGAATTCCAGAAAGAAGTGAAGATGGGTTTCTTACGTTTCCAGAAAGTGCTCAGATCTCTCTCTCTCTCTCTCTCTCTCTCTCTCT